>JASDQU010372810.1:78337-89190 GCA_032191745.1 Picea mariana
GGTAATTCTTCAGGGGTACTCTCACAAGCTAAAGTCAAAGGAGGATTTTTTCAAGCAAGAGTTAAATGAAAGAGATAAATAGGAAGAGATATTGGTTCAGTAAAAATATCAAGTTCAATGGCTATAGGAAGGGGATAAAAGAACTAAGTTTTTCCATAATTCCCTTCTCTAGAGAAGAAGCCGTAACTGAATTAATGCCCCGCAAAATGAATAGGGTACCCTACTTGAAGAACATAAATACATTGAAAGAGAATTGGTAATCCATTATAGTAAAATTCTTACAAAACCATATATATATATATAGGAGGGAGGCTACCCTGCAGATCAAAATATCCATCCCCATCTTAATTTCACTAGAGAAAAACAAAACTCTCATGTGACAGGTGACTCTGGAAGAGGTAGAGGAAATTGTTAAAGAAAGTTTGGCTGGGAAGGCCCGGGTCTCAACCGCTTCACCTCTGATTTTTTCCAATTTTGATGTAGCATGATTGGTAGATATGTGTTGGAAGTAGTGGAAGAATCGTGAAATTATCACTAAGTCTTACAATCCTTCAATGAAACCTTTCTGACCCAAATCCCCAAGGAAAGGGAAGAAATATAGGTAGATAAGTTTCTCTTTATCTTCTTATGCAATGTTATCTATAGGATCATAACTAAATTAATTGAAAATAGATTGAAACATATTTTGTAGGAAATTATTTCCCTAGAACAAGGAGTATTCATGGAAGGAAAAAAGATTCTAGATGGAATAGTCGTGGTGTATGAATCCATCCACTCTCTTAAAGCTAGTGGTCAACCAAAAAAGATTATAAATATAGATCTAGCTAAAGCATATGATAGGATTAATTGGGGATTTCTGAGAGAAATTTTGGGAGTGTTTGGATTTGATCTAGCATGGATCACCTGGATCTCTCGCCTAATATCCTTAGCCTTATTCTCCATTCTGGTTAAGGGGTCCCCCTCGTCCACTTTCAAAGTTTTCATAGGTATCATCCAAGGAGATCCTCTCGCCCCTTATTTGTTTATAATCTTGGCACAAGGGACGGGGAGGTTTATAAATTTTTCTATCCAAGAAGGGGCCCTTCAAGGCCTACATCGTTTCCCTCATTCACAACCCCTCACCTATCTCCAATTTATGGATGAAACCCTATTAATGGTCCATCCCACACTTAAGGAAACAAGATCCATCAAGTGAATCCTAGAAATTTTTATGGAAGCTTCAAGAATGAAGATAAACAAGGAAAACTCCAAAAAACATTTCTTTAACACTCCCATAGCAATGCAACACAATATCTCTCAAATTATAGGTTTCCAAGGAGCTTTCTTAATTTCAAAATACCCGGGGGCTCCTCTACTATATAAATCTCTTTGCAAACCTTCCTAGAAATAGCTCATAGCTAAGTTGGAGGATCACCTCAACAACTACACTCATAGATTCGTGTTGTTTCTGGAAATGGTTCTCCTTCTTAAATCAATTCTGGTTGTCATTCCCATCTATTGTTTTTTGGTTCTTGTCTCTTATACAAACATATAACAAATAATAAGGGAAATTTAGAGAAACTTCCTTTGGGGAGGAGATAAATGGAAAATAAAATGGGCCTCGGTAGCTTGGGAAAAAATCTATATCCCTAAATCTAGAGGAGGTCTAGGTATCAAGGACCCTCAAAACATGGGTTGGGCATTAGTGGCCAAAATATTATGTAGATGGAATAAGAATCCTAATGCTCTTTGGGCCAGAATTTGAATGGATAAATATGCAAGGAAATCCCTCCTTACTAATGGATTCATATGGAAGGATATTTCCTTGGCTCACTCATTTGAAATTATGCCTAGAAAAATAAGGTGATCTTCCAGCAACAAAATTTCTTGGAAATCCATGATGTTTGATCAGCCTTATTCTAGGAAGAAGCATGGGAAAAAATTCCTTATCTGAGTTTAGAAGGGACCTACCAGGACATTTTAGAGAGGACGATGGAGGTCGGGTGGACACGGGTTAACTAGTTCTTGGAAGAAAATCTTAGCCATAATTTGGGGGGCATAATACCTTGGAAGCCAATACCAACTTGGAAAGTAGAATGGGAAGAGAATTCTCGTCAGAAGTTGAAATAGACGATGAGCCTGAGACCTATTAAAGTCAAACTAGCGAGGGACATCCTGAGATGGGGAAAAAAGGAAATGGGAACTTTAATATAAAGTAATCTTACTATCTAGTGATTGAATCTCGGGATACTGTCCATTCTCTAGTATGGAGAAAGCTATGGAAATCACACCATTGGCCAAAAATAACAACTTTCCTATGGCTAGTAATCCATGGGAGGACCTTAAATTGGGATTGAATCCTCAAAAGAGGGTACGAAGGACCTTCCATATGGATAATGCACGTCCAATAAGGAGAAACTATGAATCACTTTTTCAGTGAGTGCTCAGTGGTGTCGAAACAATAGGATAGAGGAGTATTGCATTTCAAAAACTTGGACAGAGTAAGACATGACATTAGCAAAAATATCCAAGAATGGAGAAAAGAGTTGTATAAAAATCAATTTCTAAATAGTATTTGGAAGTTTTTTTTGAGTTTCCTTCTATGGAATATATAGAAAGAAAGAAATCACAGGATCTTCAAAATTCATCACAGTCTGATCAACCAAATTCGGAAAGGCATTTTGGAAAACACTCAAGAATATATAAATTCCTCCTCCTAGAAGGAAGAGGATTGAAAGACCACGAGGGAGGAAACAAGGATCCTTAAAAATAGGTAATTGAACCCTGCTCAACACATCATCTCTTCAAATAAAAATCTAGCTTAAAATCAACAAAGGAAGGAAATTTAGGAAACCCCTCCCACGAGGTTCCTGAAAATGAATTTTGATGGAGCCTTGAAAGGAAATATGGGTGAGAAAAATGCAGGAGGGGTTTTCAGAGAGTTTGTTAGGGAAATACAAAACATCTACACTATTAGAATAGGGAATAACACTAATAATGGAGTTGAACTAGAGGGTCTTCTAACTGGTTTGAGGATGGAAGTGGACCTTTATTACAAAGATCTAATAGTAGAAGGGAATTCACATATTCTCATTGCTAGGTTGAGAAAAAAAATTAAAAATGCACACTCAGAGAGAGTTTTGACAAACTGGAGACTATCGTATGGTTTTTCATAAGTATCTAATTCCAACTAGGGTAGCTTGACCATCATCCTAACACATGTCAGGAGAAAAGATAATGAAATATCAGATTATTTCGTAGATGTGGAAGTCATCCATATCCCTAGAGGGAGAAGATGGTCTTGGAGGGAGGTGGGCCAAGGTACATTTTGAGATACGATAACAAGGTTATATATGTGCAACAACTTCATCCAAGATGGGGTGACAGTTGGGGAAGTGGATGACCTCGATACGAGGGATCCAATTGTCGCCATGGTTTCCTTAATGTCATATTGGCTCTACTTCGACCTTGGGAGTAAGTACTCCAACCTTAGCACGACACATATGTATGCAAATGGGAATAGATGGTAGTTAGTGGGAAGAAATAATTTTCAAGTGTAATGTACCCCAAATTTCACAAAATATTAAAAAATATCTAATCGGGAACTGAAGTCTATTAACCACGAAACTGATTCATGACACATAAAGATATTCTATTGTAAATCTTATTCCACTTTGCGCGCATATGAGTTTTTTTACTCTACTGGATTATCCATCTGGAAATTTTGAAGGATATTTAAAACCCAACACACTATCTTACTGTTATGGTCCATTAAATCACAATGTTCTTATTAGAGTAACTCGTAACATAAATTAACATGAACTATGAACCCTGCTAATATAATTAGAGTCATACATTTATATTGTAAATTTGTAACTATGACTGTCAACGTCCATAGCATAAGTACTAGGGTTATACAACATACCCATGTTACCCATACTATATTAGTGTAACAACTATGTCAGAACAAAAATTGTAAACGATGCCCACATTTGCCACTAAGATTATAACGCTACGCAAATGTTAACGCTATCCACCTGATCCAGGGTTGTACACATACAATAAAACATTAAAGAGGTTCAAGAAATGTATTGAGGTGGAATATTCCAAGTCATCTCTAAACCTTGGTCGTTATATCCTGTATGCAATTAAGTTATGCCAGGTTCATTAAAGGTGCTAGACCTACCCAGTACCCTACGATCTAATATTATAGAAAATATCCCAATATGGGTTCTCCACTTCAGTTGAGTCACATTGTAGTGGTGTGGTGTGGAGTACCAGTCACTCTTACCCACTAACGAGGGGATCGAGGTGTCATTTCAGGGTAAAATCATGAAGATGGGTTACACTTTTTCTTGTTTTATGAGAAAAAACATTGTATTTTCATGAGTTCTACAACTTCCGGCATACAAAAGTATTTTTTTATTTAGAATTTCACTTTACAGTAAAAACAAAACTTGTGAATAATTTTGTTAGGTTTCCAATGACTATTTTTCAAAATTTTTTTATTAAGACTTGATATGTCAATTTGACAATTGTTTAACCGTATGTTCCTTAAACATGAAAGGAATGATAATGAGTTAATTTTTCCCGCAACAATGTATCTATTATTGAACTTATGTTTTTAAGAAACGAAATATACTACAACAATCTACAGAGACTCTATTTTATTATGACTATAATTTTGAATCTAACCGATGAATATTATAATTTCTAGAATTTTTTGAAGTTGACCAAGATGAAAACTTTGCAGATTTTAAACACATGTTTTCCTACACCTTGTATATATATTAATTTTTACTTAAACATAAAATCTAAAAATACCCTTTTGAAGAGAACAATTTATTTTCCAGTGTGTATTTTTAGAGATATGGATTTTTCATTTCACCGAATCATAATCTCACCTAAAAATATTATGTAGTATTTTTATATAAAATTAAATAAAATTAGATAAAAACAATGAAAATGAAAAAAATTATATCCAATGAAAGTAGATTCAATTTTTAAAATGTTGGTATCAATTCTAAAACTAAATTATGATTATTTAAAGGAGTCTGCTACCTCCAAAGATCAAGTAAGATGGAGAGAATTTATAGTTTCCTGCAAACAATCTCATTTTCAAGTTTTCGACTGAAATATTATTTCTGCTAAAACGTAGTTTTGAATGAAATCCATTAAAAATAAACGTTTCAACCGAAATGTGCTTACCACGGGAAAATAATTCATCCAAAAAACATTGTACATGAATTTTAAGGGCGTGGTCAGGGAACCGCTCAATTTGACGTGCAAACTTTTGGCCGAAAAATTGTCGCTAGGAATTTTGAGACCTGATTGTCACCAAAGTGTTACCCAACTTCATGATATTACCCTTCACTTCTTATAGTCCTCTCAATGTCTCATTTTCATCTTTTCCTCTTCTATGTGTTACACCCCGAGACTGACGATTCTGGTAGTGCTCAGACCAGGTGAAGGATGGAGGGAAGGACGTGCTGCCAGGGATTCTCCACAAGCACAGGTAAGTAAACCACATGCTCTGTAAAAAATTGTAAATGGGTTCTTGCAATGTGTTCTCTATGGGTTTTATGGCACATTCATTGTGCTATATGTTCTTTTGGTTTTAAGGTTGAAACCACATTATGTTTGCACCTTTGTGTACATTTTCTTTCTAGGTTGGCGCCTACAAATATCCTTCCACTGTGATAAAAGTCTCCCTTACCTCTACTATTTATTCCTCTAACTTTTCTCCAATTGAGTTTGGTTCAAAGAGAAAGGGTTACTGTACTTCTCCTTTGTTAGACTATAAGTTCTCATGTCATTCCCTTCTGGATTTTCCCTAATCCAAAACACATGACTGGAATTCCAAGATAAAATGCTTACAATAATCTGAACTCTTTTGATCATTTTCGGTTTAGTTTTAACAGTGGGTTGTTACACCCTGCATGCTTTTGTCCAAAAGGTTTTGTGCAACATAATCCATCATCCTTGAGACTTTATAAGTACAAACCATGGATGAAGGTAGATACTGAATGCAGTTATGGTGCTATTCTTTCCATCCCAGCACTTGGTTGTAATCCACAAAGCTTTTTGTATTTATTAAATTCATTACATTCTGGACAATTTATTCTTTGTATAGTTAATTCAAATGTGAACTCTGTCTATTTCCATAGAAAGGTTGAGAAACCTTAATGTACTTTAAAGGAAACCATCATTTCTCTATATGTATTCATTGTTTATTAGATTTCTTAAATTCAGAACCCGTCTCAGTGAAATTGTAACTCTATCTATGTTAAGGGTTAATGATTATTTCCGCAATATCTTCTCCAGATACTTTTTTTCTCTAATTTAGAAATTAATCTTTACTTATTCATAATCAATGTCTCTTAAAGATTACAGTTAATTCGATAGTGATATTTACTTGTTATTTCATCCTCTATAGTTAAAATTTTGTGTGTATAATGTAGGAATTACTTGCGGAAAAGTTCTCCCTGAAAATGAAACTTGGAAAAATGATCTTCTCATTTATTTCTTGTTAAACCCTATATTCACACTCATTCACAACATCTTTTGTATATGCATGATACAAGGGTCTTAGCAAGGTTTGAGCATGCTTTTGCATTAATTACAACTCTAACAAACTAATTGGGTTCTTACCCTAATTAAACGTACCCAGAACACATCCTTTGTGTCTCTATAATTACTTCTCGATTTAATTAATTTTCATTCTGTAATTACCATTTATGTCACAATTTCATCTATGTATCATGGGAACAAAAGGTAATTTTTTTTTATTTGTTAACTCTGTACTTAGTTCTCAACTTTGTCATAGTGAATTCCTTCTATTCTTTTGGTCCTCTGTACAGGGTTTTGATAAATACTACCAAGTAATTCTTTTGATGAATTTTATATAATAAATATTGTTTTGCTAATAATATTTTATTGTTTTACCCTCTATAAGAGTTAGAATAAAGTTGTTGTCGCTACTTCCCTGTTAATTATTTGTTTTTCAAGTTTCTCCTCATTGGTTACATTCTGTGATTTCCTTTTTATATATTTGTTCTCTATATTTTATATTCTAAATATTTTAGAGGACATGTACAAGAATGATGAAGCAACATAACTTTATTAAATGTATGTTTTTAGTTATTTAATTTCATAAGTGAATAATCTACGCATGGATATAAATTGATGATGGGTCCCTTTTTCTTTGTAAGGGAACCCATCAGATGGTTACGAACCCACTCCTCCTCCTCCTAAATCATGGATCGACTACTTCTCAAAGAAAATGAATACAATCTGGTATTCATTGGGATCCAAAATAAGTTATGCCTTTGAATTATTTTATTTATCTCATTCTTTATTTCCTTGAGCACTACTAAAGTTACTAACACCTTAACATTTATTTTCTTGCAGGATGGAAATAACAATGTGCTTGGTGAAAGAAGCATCCTTCCACCAAAAGGTATTTGGGTTCCATGTTTTTCCTTCCACCAGTCCATGTGCACATTCACTTCAGTTACAAATAGTTTCTGTGTAGGCCCTTTAAAACATGGTTTAAACTAGTTATGGAGTTCTTGGGTCTATGGATACTCCATCTATACTATTGGGTCAATGACCTAAAGAATGTAATAAATTTGTTTTGTCAAACATTCTGAGATCTATTGTATCATCTATCTTTCTATGATAATATATATATATAAAAAATGTATCCGGGACTTTTATTTTTTTCCACCTATACTCAACATAATAGTAGAAAATTTCCATATAGTCTATATATACTTGTTTCTTTCTGAAGTATTTTGATTTTGTACAGTATATGAACAACAACAACAAAAATAAGTCTATCATGACAAATAGGCACATATACACAGTTATATATATATATATATATATATATATATAATAAACTATGACACTTCAGAAAACATCACTACAAATACTCTTACACAATGGCAAGCCACGAATATAACATGACTACACAGTCCAATTAAATATATTATGATTTATATATATGGAATATTAAACATAGCATCAACCAAATAATATCAGCAATATAACATCAACAATAAAAGTACATATTTGAGATACAGATCTGAATATTGATGATGGGAAGCAAATGGAACATCCACGTCCCACCCAACCATAGAAACATAAAAGCCACGATAACTTATCCTCATCACCCACTAGCCTGACTATGACTCCATAAGGAAAAATTGAGTCACACTCCTTAGCCACTTTCACCTTCAACAGTTCAGAAAATGGTTTGCCTCACACCAAATGTGTTCATAACATCAAAACACTTCTCATCCCCCCCAACACACTAAGCAACATCCTTCCTCCCACATATGTTGTATTTATCTTGTGCCTAGGACTTTCCATTCCTTTCCCTCCTTGGGGAAATTCATAGCTTTACAAATCCCTAATTCATGGTCTTCCAGTGACAGAAATCAACTTTCGACACTTGTAAAAATCATCTCTAAGTTAACTCAAACTTGTTCCCCACTCATGGAGTCATAGTCAACTATTTTTAACCTCGTTGTTCCATTTGTCTTCCATCATTTAATTTATTAAAAATTTTGTCTCATACATGTGTTCATCAAAAGAGGACAGTTGGGAAAGTCAAACATTTTCCCAAGAGTCATAAAAATACTAATTACATATTCCAAAATTCTAAATTTGTATTTTCCATAAATGGAAATTTATTTCTAAATTTGAATTTCCACAAATGGAAATTTATTTCTAAATTCAAATTGGAATTTATTTTCTAATAATTTGTGGATATCACATCAAGCAATGAAGGTATGCAGGCCCAATTCTGAGAAGGCCTCCATGAACGAAGGTGATGGGATGATTCCAATGGCATCCTGTACAGGTACAATCGGTATTATGGTTAGGAGATATGTATACTGGGCTCGTGGGATTATGATAAAAAAATTTAAGCAAGTCGGGAGAAGGAAGTTTGATAATATTTGGAGGAAGGTCGCCAAATCTATTTATAGTAATGGGAGAGTGAGGTGAATGACTCGCAGAAAAGGTAAGGCAATTGGGAAGTGTCGAGGAATTATTGAGGTTCTCATACAAATGTAGAGGGACTCAGTTAAGGATTGTAAGGGGGTGACTGAGAGGATTTCTCTCACCCTGGGTCACTTCATTAAGTTGTTAAATGCCAACAATAGATGGGATATTATTTCCTTTGGTGGGTTTCTGGACGAGAGGTGCATGTTTAGGTATTCTCAACAGAGAAAGAGTAACGAGGGTAGGTATAGAAGGATGTATTATACTCGAAGGATTATTATGGAAAAGAAGGAACTTTGAGGCCCTGAAAAAATTCTTGATCATGTCAACCATGGTAAGAAGAAATGTGAACTAGAGGGCAGGCCCATTCTAAGAAATAAACAGTGAAGATCTAGAGTTGAGACCACCATTGGAAATACGAATAGAAGTTTCCATAGCCTCTTCTCTACAAGAGAAAAAAGGGTGCTGACTGAGATCCAGGAGGATGTTGGAAGAAACACGAGGGTAACTTCCAAGGAGGATATTCTTGCAGAAGAAAAAGGTTGGGTCCTTAACCTAGTTCAAACACACACTAGTGAGACTAAATATGTTTTTCTGGAAGAAGTCTATTGGATCACAAAAGTGATGGTTGCCCAAGAATTAGTGCAACAGTAGTTGCAAAATGTTGCAATGAGGAAATTGGTATGGATTCTTCATGCAAAAGTTGAACTTTTTCGCAAAGATAAATTTGGAATTTGTTTCATAGAGTGTGATCAAGAGGTTAGAAAGGGAAATTATGGGCATCAAGTGATTGGAGTAAACTATGATGGTACCAAGGAGAGAATGATTTTTATTGATGAGGATGTGTCATAGATGGACTCTAGCCTCATCAGGGATCCCATGAAGAAAGAAGTTAAGATATCTCTCCTATGTTGGGACTCAAGCCCAGGTGCATTCTTAGTCCCTTCCAAGCACTGAGCATCAAAATAGCATGTAGGGTCTCTGGGTTGGTTCACTTGTGGTAGATTTTGGGTTTTTACAATTAGAATTCTATGTATAAGGACGTTCAATATCCTAGTTTTAGTAGGAATACCAATATTATCCTTTTTTTCTATATGTTTATGAACACTACTACTCTACTTTTAGCTATAAAAAAATCATATGTTTCTCAGTTGTCAGGAGAACTTTATGGCCTGTAGGATTTTATCAATCTTGGCGATCTCTAAATTATAAGGGGATCCCTTGTTTCCATTTTTGGCAAGACCCCTGAATCAAGCATGTACTATTTTGTATACTTTTAATAGAAATATGTAGTTCTTTTTTCTCTTTAACAAAAAAAAATAATGTTGCATATTTTAATACTTTCTATTGATGTTCATTTAAGCCTCTACATCAATTCAAATCATAATTTTTCTCTCTTCTTTGGAACAATCCATCTTCCATAATTTGTTTACAATTCCTATTATATGACTATGTTAGTTAAAATTATTACTATTATTTTTTTTTAAAGAAATAAATGAACATTTTGATATAAAATAAAAAATTGAAAAAACCAATATATTAACTAACACTTATACAAAGTATGCATTAATTACAAAGCTAAAAAGACTAAATCTATAGATTAACACAAATATACTATGAACAATAATGTCATTAGATATATTATGGCAAATGTTTTTCTTATTTCAAAACATTGTTAACCCATCTTTTGGTTTTTTAAGTATTTAATAAGTTTTTCTTCAAAGACGTATAATTCTCATTTTCAAATTGACTTGAATTAAAGATATGCCCATCTATAATCTTCCATTTGTTATGTAATTTTAATATTCTAGCTATTATGTAAGTTTTTTTTAATTTTTTTTCTTTTGCAAATGTGTTTCTTT
>JASDQU010372811.1:0-25008 GCA_032191745.1 Picea mariana
TTTAGACTAACTTAAGAAATCACAAAGAGAAAAATAAAGAAAAACTAAAGACTAAAGGATAAAATTTAAAACCTAAGGGACAAAAGACCCATGAAAACTTCATGTGATAACACAACCCACTGGTCGAATAAAGACTCATTCCTAGAACTATCAATCATGAGAATTTCAGACCTAATATTTTCTTTTAGAGTATTTTCCATCCTTTGGATTTTCTAATCTTGAGTCACTCTATATGGTCGCATTATTAGATGATCTTATTTTTTGTCATGGTTGAATATTACCTTCATATCTCAATGATGAATCCATTCAAATGCTTAGTAGCTGTAAATAACTTTGTGCAAGATGTCAATGCAACTACTAAATATTTTAATTTCAAGTTCTCAACATCTATTTTGACCTTGGCCATGGTAATAATTTTCAAGATGTGAATTCCTTTGGGGTTGTAACTCGTCAATCTATTGGGCCCCACATTCTTCAACATTCCTTGAACCAAAAATTATTTTATTCATAAGCAGAAAAGATAAGCATTTTTTGGGATAGTTTTAAATATCTTCTATTTTATCCCTCATACTCATGATCTTGTTGATTATTTTTCCCGTTTTATATGTCTCATTATTTTTAATATAAAACCTATCTAGTAGAGAGATAATATGCACACTCTTATTTTCCATTTTGTTTTCTCTACATTCTACATGACACGCAATGTCAAGGAAGTGGAAGGCACAATTTGTCTACTTGGAACACTCTTGGGAACTTGAGGATACCAATTTCATGGACTTTCCCATCATGATAATCTTATCACCTATCAAAAAATTGATCTTAATCACTTCATTCAATTTTTTTTCCTAATTACATCTTTCATTTGAATTGGGGAAGTAAAACCATCTGGGTTTTGCCATGAGATCATTTGCACCTTTCCAAAGCATCCTGATTGCTCCCTTTTCATAATGGTTTCTCATCTCCTCTCACAAGGTTGAATATGATCATGATAATGTTTCACATTATTATCATAATAAAAGGAAACACATACATTGGGGGTGCAATGTTGATAATATTTGAATCCAATTTTCATGACTATACTTTGTTGGTGGACTGGTATCTTTAGAATATAGGTGGAATTGAAGTCATAGGGTCATGTTTGTTTAATTTGATTGATTATGATTACAAGCATGAGATGAAATGTGTATAGGATCCAAATATGAAAACAATCATTGACAATAAGCCTCATGTTGAAGGGAGTATCTAGGGTGTTATTGCACAATCTACAAGTTGGGAAAAGCATGACCCAATCCACAAGATGGAGATAATGGTGGGTTCTTTTACCCATTCTCACCTCATATTAACCCTGCCTCTCTCCAGTTAAGGAAGAATCCAACACAAGGGGGAGTCTCGGGTGACCCTTGGAAGAAATTAAATGAAAAATGAGACGATCGAAGTGATGCCCCTATAGGTCAATATACTAAGTGGAAGGTATCCTAGAAATGGGTCTCAGAAGTGGTTAATAGTTTCCAAGAAGCTTGAGCACTTGTAGAAGATGATGTACCTCCCCAAGACACAAGAAAAGACGAGATACAAGATAAAAAATAAAATGGACAAGCAAGTTAAGATTGTTGTCCCTATTTGTAGAAGTCAACATAAATATATATCAGCAAGTAAATGATATTTTAAAGATGCTAAAAAGATGTAAAAATTCAAGTAAATGATGCAAGAGAAAAAGATATCAATTACTAGTATAACTCAAGTATACAGGCACAAGAATTTAGCAATAAAACAAGGTTATTACAAAAAAGTATTGCAGAAATATTTTATCATCCTTATGGTTGTATCAAACTATTACTACAACAAAAAATTTTAACCCACAAAAATTAAAAGTAAACTACCCAAAAAAGTGCGTTGAGACTAGTAGATTATTATGGCAGCTTGATAGAAACTTTTGATGGTTGAAATGTGAGTTATAAATAAAAAATAGAGTAATTTGTTGCATCCCTAATGGTCGTAGATTTTTTTTAGTTATATCTCCAAGAATACTAATCAAACCTAGATTCCCTGGAGTCCTTAGCAACCTCAAAGCGTCAAGAATAGATCCCAACTTAAAAAATATCAATATCTCGCTAAATCACATTTATCAATACAAACAATTTGTTTCTCCAATGCAAAATTCAGATTACTGCCTTTAAAATTTGGGCGAATGGAGTCCTGAAAAGCATGAGTTATATCAAAAAAATCCCTATGGTTGTAAATACTCTTACTCCCTAAGGCATGCAAATCAAACTAAGGTATATCTAGGCGGTTGTACACCCTTGTACTTATTCTAGAAATCTTGCAATAAATGACTTGTAAAATAGAAAATGAGATGAATCCTAATGGAGGGTCTATCCACTTATAGTCCTCCTAGGGTTTCAACCAACAATAATTATTAAACAAGCAAGAAGAACTAACAATTGCATATTTTCCTTACAAATTCCAAGAGATATGTAAGATCAAACTCTAGTTCACCAAGGATTTACCATTCATAAGAAAGAGAAGAAGTCTCCAAGAGGTGCAAACCACCTTATCTCAAAAAATCACCAAGTGATATCACCAAAATTCATTTGCATAAGATAAATATACCAAACTTCCCAAGTAGGGTGCAAATTTCAGCCACTAGTCTTCTCACAATGCGAGAGCTATGATAAAATTACAAGAGTTTGATCTCTATTTATAAAAATACTCCTAAGAATATTCATCCACTTAATTTTAGGGTAACTACAAAGTAAGGGGTGAACAAACCTTACTTGTCCCCTTTACATTATCAAATTCAAAGTTAACTTTTAAAAAATCACATAAGAAACCCTAATGTTACATCATCCCTCTAAAGGGTGACTCTTTGACACCTTTTGCAATTCGTTGGAGTGAAGAATGGAATTCGTTGGGCCTTCTAGGTCCTCCATCTCATGCCCTAGTGTTTCCTCCTTCAATCCAAGCCTTCTCCCATAAATTTTTTATCTTGCTCTTAAATAAGTTTTGATACTTGTTTAAGCATAAAAAATTATTGATCATGAGATGGAAATCCCTCCTGGTAGCCAACATCACAAAATGACTTTACTCCAAAGTAGGAAATGACAACCTCCCATTCCATGTTCAAGGTAGGCTTCCTCTCATAATTTTGAAGGATAGTGTTGTATTTTTATCTTCTTTGCACAAAGAAATTGACCAGGAAGTCCTTATTATAGCAATGTTCAAGTAATTGTTCACCTAATTCATTATATTCATGTACATTTTCCTTGAGGCACTTGAAAGTTTCCTCATTACTATCATCCTCATTTTCTTATTCCTTGACTATGCTTTCATCATATTTTAGAAGAAGTGTTTCTTTCAAACCTTCAATAAGATCTGAAAGAAAAGAACATCCTTGGAGAACGTCCTCAAGGTCTTGAATAATATCTTCGAGCTTATGATTTCTAGGGCCCCAATGCTCAAGGAAATCTTTGATAAGGATTATTAAAGAATAAATATTTTTAAGGATACAAGAATGTCTGATCTAATCTCTTTGTCGTTCCTCAAGGGATAAGAGAAACAACCGCATGATCACATATTCTTTCTCTATGGTGTTGTATATAATGAACTCATAAAACTCAGTGACATGAGAAACAACCAAGGACGGATCACCATCAAACATAAGGACATGAATCAACTGTTTCATTGGCAATTTATTTGGATACCAATAAACATAATGAACATCCAAGGATTTTAATCCCTCATGAAAGAACCACATAGACATATTTCCATCGCTTGGATAAATACTCCAATGGAGTCGCCAAATGTGATCAAGGCTTGTCAAAGGATGGAAAGGTGGGAATCATGGAAAGGTGGGAAATTGGAAGGTGGAGTCTCTAGATGAGCTTCAAGAAGAGATCATCAAGGGTGGAAGGGGAAACGTCCTTCAAGTGGAGTCACCATGAAAGCTAGGGGTAAAGGATTTGGGAAAGAAGCTCACCAAAGTGTCATTAGGGCATGAAAGCGGATTCAAAATCCTCCCTGGAAATGAAACCAAAACATTATCATTCAAACTATAGGTTTTTAAAATCCTGACCCAATCCACAATATGGAGATAATAGTGGGAGAGTTCACCAACTTTAACCACAGATAAACCCTCCCTCACTTCATTGAACAAAGAATCCAAAACAAGGGGGAGTCTCGGGAGACCCTAGGGAGAAACAAAATGAAAAGTGAGATGATGGAAGTGATTCACCTATAGGTCAAGAAATTAAGTAAACGGTAGCTTAGAAATGAGTCTCGAAAGTGGTTAATAGTTTCAAAGAAACTTGAGCACCTACAAAAGATCATGTACCTGATCGAGACACAATAAAACATGAGATACAAGATAAACAATCCAATGGAGAAAAAAGTTAATTTTCTTGTCCCTATTTGAAGCAGACAAAAGAAATATATATCATAAAGTAAATGATATTTAAAGCTACTAAAAATATGCTAAAATTCAAGTAAAGGATGAAAGAGAAAAAGCTAGCAATTACTAGTAGAACTCAAGTATAAAGGCACCAGACTTTAGCAATAAAACAAGGATGTTACAAACAAGTATTGCAGAGATATTTTATCAACCTTATGGATGTAGAAAACTATTTCCACAACATAAAATTTTAACTCATAAAAAGTACAAGTAAACCACCCAAAAATGTGTGTTGAGACTAGTAGATTATTTATGGAAGCTTGCTAGAAACTTTTGATGGTTGAAATGTGAGTTATAAATAAAAAAGAGAGTAATTTCCTGTAGCCCTAATGGTTGTAGATTTTTTTTAGTTATAGATCCAATAAGACTAAGAAAAACTAGACTCCCCAGAGGCCTTAGCAACCTCAAAGTGTCAAGAATAGATCCTACCTTAAAGAATATCAATATCTCACTAAATCACATTTACCAATGCAAACAATTTATTTCTCCAATGAAAACTTCGGATTGGTTCCTTTAACATTTGGGTGAATGGATTCTTCAAAAGCATGAGTTAGATCAAAAAAACCCCTAGGGGTGTAAATCTTGTTACTCCCTATGGCATGCAAATCAAACTAAGGTATATCTAGGAGAGTGTACACCTTTGTACTCCTTCTATAAACCTTGTAATAAATGACTTGTAAAATAGAAAATGAGTTGAAGCTTCATGGAGGGTGTATTCACTTATACTCCTGATAGGGTTTCAAACAACAATAATTATGGAACAAGCACGAAGAACTAATAATTGTAGATTTTCCTTAATAATTCCAAGAGAGTTGTAAGATCAAACCCTAGTTCACCAAGAAATTACCATTCATAAGAAAGAAAAGAAGTATCCAGGATGTACAAACAACCTTATCTAAACAATTCACTAAGAGATATCACCAAACATCATTTTCACAAGAGAGAGATACACAATTTCCAAAGTAGGGTGAAAATTTTAGCCACTAATCTTCTCACAATCGAAGAACTACGATAAAATGACAAGAGTTTGATCTCTATTTATACAAATCCTCCTAAAATTATTTTTCCACTTAATTTTAGGGTAACCACAAAGTAAGGGGTGAAAAACCCTTACTTTTCCCCTTTACATAATCAAATTCAAATTTAACTTTAAAAAATTCACATAAGGAACCCCAATGTGACGTCATCCCTATAAAGGGCGACGTTTTGACACCTTTTACAAGTCGTTGGCGTGAATAATGGAAGTCGTTAGGCCTTATAGGGAATATCTCTCATGTGCTAGGGTTTCCTCATTCAAGCCAATCCTTCTCCCATCAAATCATGCCAAGTTTCTTTCACCACCAAATCCTTAGACCTAGGGTGACGTAAAGCTCCTAAAGTGTGACGTTTTGTCCCCAAGGGAAACACCTTGGGATGGAAATGCGATAGGATAGATCCTCCAAGGTGTCTCTTTGGACTCCA
Source organism: Picea mariana (assembly GCA_032191745.1). Classification (NCBI taxonomy): domain Eukaryota; kingdom Viridiplantae; phylum Streptophyta; class Pinopsida; order Pinales; family Pinaceae; genus Picea; species Picea mariana. The sequence continues at coordinate 5,909 of JASDQU010372811.1, forward strand.
AAGGATACCATAATCATCATGTGTGTGGCCCATGGTATCCAACCTGTGGGATTCAAGCCCCAAGGAAGCCCAAGCTAGGATTGTTCTTCCAAATCTATCCATCAAGCAAGGTCCTGCAAAGAAAATGAATACGCACTCCAATGATCTAAAGAAAAATGCATCATCATAAGTAAATAAAGTCAATAAAAGATCCATATTATTATCACATGGAATTGATTGAGTCAATAAGTCTTTAGGTTTTTTTTTTGGTCATTAGTGTTGTTTAAAATTTTTGAGTTTTGTCCTCTTCCTTATAGTCATTTTTGGGTTTTAGCACAAATAAAGTTAGTATTGATGTTGACCTATTATCCTTAGGTTATATCTCAATCTAAATGATAAGTTGGACAAGCGATCACCTTTAGTATCATTTATGCCTCCACCATTACCCTGACATGTCACCTCTTCCATGATGTACTAATACCCCTCCACTCTATTCCTTTACCCGTTAGAAGGTCAAATCATGTTCATTTTGTGCGCTTCCATCTCATCAGACAGTTCGCAACACATCCAAAGTACATAATTCTTTCATCACCATCATTGCACTCATTATCCCTGTCGGTCAAGATATCCTTATTTTCAACACTTATATTTTTAAAAATATAGCCTGTGATTTCTTCATTAAAGATTTTATCTATTTTTCCAAGATTTTAAAATACTTCTAGCTCGACACTGTAAACACTGGTGCTTTCAGATAGGCACTACAGAAATTGTTGCAAATGGGCTGGTGAAAGTGAGTTGGAGGTTAGACCATCTGCAAATGATTTTTTTAAGGCTCAAGTATATTAGTCTTCAAGTCACAGCCTCCAGGTACTCCATGAATATTTTTATCTCAGTTGAAGGACAAGAAAGGTTTTGTTAATCGTTTCTTCTCTTAGGTGCTACGAACTGGTGAGCCATGATTCCAACTTTCCTACTTACCATGTTGTCACAATCTCATCCAATTGCAAGATCTATGAGCCTCTTTTTACCAAACCTTGGTTTCAGGCCACCTTTCCTATCCCACATTCGACCATTTATGCTTATGCTACAAAATGTTTTGTGAACCCCTTGTTCTGGCACTGCAAAATCTGTGCAGTAACTTGGCATTGTTAATAACCTATCTCAGAACCTTTTACCAACTTGTTTTCATCAATATCTCCATTTTTACATTCAATTCTATCTATTTTAAAATTAAAAGTACTTTTTGTTGGTAAAGTTATGATGAATTTTGCAATATGATAGTGAGGTATTCGACAAAACCTTTTTTACAACAAGTTGTCTCCTTGTATCTTAATTTTTATGTGTAGTATTCTTTCATCTCCCTGACTATCAAATATATTTTCTTAATCCTGGAGGTCAAATAGGTTGATAAACACTAAATCCTTAGATAGAATCAACCTCTAATACATATTATCCATCAAAACTCTAAGTCCCCTGTTTTTATTGTTTTTCCTCTTGAATCATTCAAATTGGTGGTTAAGTTTTCTTCATATGACATCAATGGACACTCCAAAACATACGAAGGCTCACAAGGGAGGGGGAATTGTGAGGACTGAACCCTATAACATGCAATTGTTTTCTGTTGAACCCCTAATTAGACAAGTATTCCAAAGAGTGGGATGTTTTAATTTCTGTCAAAAGATGCAGAGGGGGCACCCTGAGGTGGCTATAGAATTTTCTTTGAATTTTGATGGAACCAAAAATAAATTTTGGACACTTGAACTTGAGGTATCTGAAGTGACCATAGAAACACCTACTGAAATACCAAATACTAGTGAAAGGTGTTTTAAGGCCATCAACCTAAATGCATCCTTCTCTAAAGAATTCCTTAAACCAGAATACCAAGGACATAATCTATCAAAAGGAGTTCCCACGAGCCACATGATTGAAGGTTTTGATAAGATGCTAAGGGTGATACAAATATATTTCATCTGTAAGGGAAGATTCAACATGATTTATCAGTACCACATAATACTTATGCTACACTTCACAAGAAAATATCTCATGAATCTTCATTCACATTTGTTTAGAAGCATTGGAAAAACGGATGACAGAGTCCAGGATAACTCCAAGGCAGTTGACACAAGATTTTTTCACCCAGGGCTAATCAAAATTCTTGTGATGGAGGAGTTAAAGAAGAAAAACATTGACTGGGAGCAGTTCATTGCCTCTGCACACTTTCAATTGAATTTTTCTCATACTCCACAATCCAAGGTACAAATCCCTCTTCAAGTTGATGGTACTGTACACACAAAGAGTAGAAAGAAGAGGAAGAGAAAAGGTATTGTCAAAAATGATGAAGCAACACATGAACAAGAAGGAGAAGGAGGATTTTATCTGATCCGGATTATTTTCGGCATGAAATGAGATCGGAGATATAATAAAGAATGCACAGAGATATCAAAGATATTCAATAATATAACATAAATATATCAGAGATGAAACCATAAACACGGAGATATAGTAATACACGATTTCTATTAATGAAAGAAATGTACAGAGACTATAAAAAAACAGAGTGAAAGACTCGCTAGAATGGTGGAAACTTATCTCTAAGAAGAGATGTGACGACTACTCGCATTCGCAAGAAGATGAGTATAATGAGGCTCTGAAGGCCTTTTTACAATAAACAGGAATTCCAAAAACCTTATACATCCAAAAACCTAACCCTAGGAGATGAAGCACCAAAAGTCATGTGGGCCCTGTTTGGTTAGTACATCAACTTCCCGGGGTCGTAACTTTTGCATACGATCTCTATTTTAGGTGTATGATAGCCTGTTGGAAAGGTATCGTCATGGAGATTCATTTTGGGGGATCAATCATTCCTTAGGCTATCATTGAGAGCCTATATATCAAAAAACCTTCATTTAGGCCCTCAAAATGGCCCCGAAAGTTAAAACCTGCTAAAAATAGCAAATTGCCAAAATTGCCATAAAATTGTTTTGAGCCAGTCGAAAAAGGTGGGTGTCCACCGATATCCACCTGGATCAATCCTCCCTCCTTAGGAATCAATGGTCTCCATTGCGTTGAGTTCCTTGGGGAGAGGGAAAAATGTTTGTTGGATCTACATCTTGGTGAGTTTCTTGTATTGTTGGAGACATCGCGTTGCTCAGTTTGTGGAAGTATGTCAAGAACCTGTTGAGGTTAAGGCTGTTCAATAAGTCAAGATACATGAGAGGAAAGAGTGCAGAAGGAATATTTTCACTTTTCTACAACCTTGTTGAGCTGCTTCTGTTGGATAGAAGGTGCTTGGAGCAAGGCTGTAGTGGTTGCATTGTCCTTATGTTCTCCTTTTGAACAGATTGTGAAGAAGCTAAATTTTGCAGAATGAGATACTACCTTGCAACACTTTTTAGGTGGAACAATAGTTGGAACTACCTCTGGTATTCTGTAGAGATGATCCCCCAAAGTAACAATGACACTACGAGGTCGAGACTCATAAACAATAGGGCACTTCCACATATATGGTTGGCCCAAGAGAACATCATAGACATCCAGTGGGGAAACATCACATAATACCTCATCCTTGAAGAGATGGATGTCGTATGACAATCGACATTTCTAGCTGACACAAAGATCTTGTCCTTGGCAAAGCCACCCCATGTTGTATGGCTGCGGGTGTGGCGTTGTCGAAAATCCCAACTGTTTGACGACCTATGCTGAGATGAGGTTATTCTGGCTTCCACTATCAACAATAAAATGCAGCGGTGTCCCCTTCACCCACATCTGTGAATGAAAAAGGTGCTCCCCCTCTTCAGGATCTATTGGTTCTTATGGTTGAATTGTTGCGGTTGTGACAATAGCAGTGGGCTCTGCGTCAATGATCTGTCCTTTACCAGTATTTTCATAATCAAATTCTGAATCAGGGTTGGGCTCCTTGTCTTTGATCTCATCCACCAATGACTGTTTTGAGAGACATTCATCGGTGTTGTGCTAGGGGATTTTGTGGAAATCGCACCATTTTCCAGTGTCCTTCTTTGTCTTCACGTGACCCTTCTTTACCTGTGTCTTGGATTGGTTTTCGGGAGATTGTTTGTTAGGGATTTCTTTGTCATACTTTGGTTGTTGCAGATTTACAGATCTAAAATCCCATTTGTTCAGGTGCTTAAACTTCTTCTCGATTTTAACAACATATTGATAAGCAACACCGAGTGATGAGATGTACAGAAAATCCATTTCAGTCTGGATGTATCTGTGTAGAGCCCCACGGTATTTTAGAACCAAATGTCACTCAGAGTCTTTGATACCTAGCATGGTGCGCAAGGTGTGGAAGGTATTGGTGAACTCTAGAACTGCCTGGCCCCTGTCTTGCCATAGTGTGGTCCATCTCATGTACTGGTCCTCATAGTTTCCAATAGGGTAATACTGTTCCTTTACCGCATCCACAAAAAAATCCCAAGTGGGATCGACCCCATATATTTTAAAATCCTCTATGGAAATATTCTCCCAATAAGTTTCCCACCAATGTTTGATATGGGGGAGAGATTTAAGGAGTGAAAAGGTGATCTTTTCTTTGTCGGAAAATTTGTGAATAGAGAAATAACCTTCTAGTAGATTTAACCATTTGTCTAGGGCTTCTGCATCTATCTGTCCTTCAAATACAAGAATATCAAAATTAACTTGTACCTTGAAATTCAAGGTGCCTCCAAAGTGGTTGCTTGATGAAGATGCGCCTGTTGCTATCGGTAGGTGTTAAAGGATGTGTGAAAAATTCTCCATCATTTCATCCCTCTGTCACGTGAGAGCTTGCTCAAGCAACATATTGATAGGATCGTCTTCTCCGTCATTTTTCTTTTCTTCCGCCATTGAGGGTTTCTTGGTTGTGCAAGAGCGATTTTCCTCAAGAGAGAAAAGATCGAGACCCAACTTGCTATATGCAGACCTCGTCAGGGACATGCACTGAAAAAAATGATCAAGAACAACCTGCTCTGATACCACTTATCCGGATTATTTTCGGCATGAAATGAGGTCAGGGATATAATAAAGAAATGCACAGAGATATCACAGATATTCAATAATATAATAGAAATATATCATAGATGCAACCATAAACACAAGGATACAGCAATACATGATTTCTATTAATGAAATAAATGTATAGAGACTGTAAAAATACAGAGTGAAAGACTCGCTAGAATGGTGGCAGCTTATATCTGAGAAGAGATGTGACGGCTACTCGCATTCGCAAGAAGATGAGTACAATGAGGCTCTGAAGGCATTTTTAAAATAAATAGGAATGCCAAAAACCTTAGACATCCAAAAACCTAACCCTAGGAGATGAAGCACCAAAAGTCATCTGGGCCCTATTTGGGTAAGTTAGTACATCCACTTCCCGGGGTCGTAACTTTTGCATACGATCTATGTTTTAGGTGTATGATAGCCTGTTGGAAAGGTATCATCGAGGATATTACTTTTGGGGGCTCAATCATCCCTTCAAATATCATTGAGAACCTCTATCTAGAAAAACATTCATTTAGGACCTCAAAATGGCCTCGAAAGTTAAAACTTGCTAAAAATAGTAAATTGCCAAAATTGCCAGAAAATTGTTTTGAGCCAGTCGGAAAAGGTGGGTGGCCACTGATATCCACCTAGATCATTATCACTCTCCACAAAGGGATTTTTCACCCAAATCAGCCCCAAATTCAGTTGATACTCCATCAACCAGAGGCACAGGATGAAAGGGAAGGAGGTTACTTTTCCCCTCACCATCTGTTGTAGTTGAAGCTAGAGTTAGGAGGCCTTTCACGAGGTCATCAAAAAAGAAAGAAAGTGTTGAAAAATATGACATAGTGGAAGATCCCATCAAGAGAAAAGGTAATGGTAAAGTTGTGGCTATTGAAAATCACATTGAGGTTATAGACATAACCACTCCTTCAGAGAACACTACTTTTAAAAGGACAATAAGACATCTTAGAGAAGCCATAGCTGAAATTTCTAAATTAAAAAGGGAAGAGTTGGTTGAAAGAAACAAGTTAAGTGATCTCATGGGTACATATCGTGAGACTCTTGTAAATGGCAATTTCATTCTTAAGATATTTAGACATCTCCACATGCATCTTAAGATACTATACATATAGAATATAACCTACCAAGGTCAGATCAAGGGATTAAACATGGAGCTACAACCTTTCAAGGAAGAATTATCCAAAAGGAATTTGAATGTGTTGGCCCAAGCTGCAACCAGAAGGAGTTCCAGACTTAAGAAGTAAAAGTGAAATGTATTAATGAGTTTCAGTTTTGGATAATGCTTGTTCCTTTCATTTTTGAATATTTTGAGGAAGAATGATTCCCATGACTAAGTTTTTCACTCATACACCAAATTTCAATATGCATCCCTAACTATGGAAATGGTTTTTTGATGTTTTGGAGGACTTCTAAATACTTTAATAAATTACAAGAAAGTTTGCAATGCCTGGCACTGCGAACTGTTTTATGCAGTTAGGTGCTATGAACTAGATGATACAATTGGCACTAAAGGATGTGATTTGAACTCATATTTTGAAGGTTTCAAGAGCATCAACAATTTCCATATGGATAAGGGAGTGTAGTAAAACTCCTTGAAGGTTATTTAAAGTTGGAAGGACTCCTAGAAAGAAGAGGAATGTGCTCAAAAGACACTTCATCATGCAATATTTAGGATGTTAGGATAGTTTCCAACATTAGCCTTATTTCTAATAGTTTGTTATTTTCATTTGTACAGTTGTAATTACTTCAATTTCTAATGAAAGAATACTATGTTAGTAGATGAGGGTTAAATTGTACAACCGGAATTCATATCCTTGGATAGAAGATGGGAATCAGAACTCATTGTAGACATTTGAATGGTTGATGTAAGACTCGTTTTAGTGATATTGATGTAACAAAATCTGCTCTAGTTTTATGTATTAGAATCAATGAATTTTTGTCTAATGGAATTCAGTTTCTTTCTATGTATCTTGTTTCTCTCTCACTCTGAAATTTACTATCATTGAATGATTCAAATGATGTTTTATAGTTGTATTTCAATGAAGGCTTGATTGTGATGTTCCTATAACTTTTCTCAGATTTTTAACTTTGATTTAAGAAGTTCTTGTATCTAAATCTTTTCCTTCCTTTGTCTACTAGTAAATCCTGATGCTAGTGGTATAATTAATTCACTTTTCTCTCTAAAGTCTTCCTTCTATCCACTTTAATCCTTAAAACCCTAATCTAAGTTAGATAATACCCCTTTTGTTGATGCATTTTATCCAGAATTGCTTGTGGTTTAACATTGTTGGGTTGCGCTTTATCCATTTGACACCATATTTTAAAACTTACCTTATAAACCTATTGATGGGTACTATGCTTTCACTTTAGCAATCAAAGTGTAACTTTTAGTGCTAACACATCTAATCACATGTATAAAAAACCACCTTGTTAAAAGAAACAAGTGCTCAAAGACCTTGTGCAATTTTTCAAGTTTAGGTATGGGAGGGTTGACAGAGCGACCTATTGGGTGAATCGTACCTCAATTTTAGGAGTGTTTCCCAAGTGGAACCTTCTCTAGGTCATGTGGAAAAAGTGACATGGATGGGGGAAATACTTTTGGGAATGGGTTTCATGATATACAAGGGATTGTAGTGTATCATTTATTGGTGCCTTTGTAAAGGGTGTGTTGCACCTTCATTTTTAATTCAATCTTTTTCCAAGCGTATTTATTACATTTTGTTATTTTAATATGTTTCTAGGTTGAAGCCAAGGTGGGCCTTCTACCTAAGCATGAAAAAAGGTTCCCACCTTGACTCTACCCTAATAACATTATTCTTCCCCAATTTGAAGACAATGTGTGGGGCTTCTACCTAAGCATGAAAAACATTTCCCACATATGCTCCACCTTGGTTGGAATTTTGTATTAGTTATTTTTCATGGTTCCCATCATTATCTTATGAGAGATATTTCATTGTCCTAGAGATCCCTAGGAGAGCATATAGAAGGTTCAAGATTTTATTTTATCTTTTTCTAGCTACAAGCCTCTGGGCCTTCAACCCCTTCTTCCCATGAAATGAGGGACAATCCCTTTTTGGGTAAGTACACCCAAAAATCCCAAAATATAAGGAGATGAGGGGATGATGTGTGGAAAGTGGAAAGTATGGTCAGGAATGGTACAATTTCCTGTCAAGGGGACCTCTCAGTAGAATACCTATCTCTAAGGGTGACCACTTACTAGGGTGCAATATTAACGACCAAGGTGAAACATGGAAAATAGCATAATTTCCAAGCAGACATTACAAAATCAAAAGCATTTTTAAATGCAACATGCTTAAATTCCTAAAATATTGAAATGATACTCACCATAATACTTGACATGTACATGATGGAGAAAGACCCAATGACTTCTGAAAGCCAGCTAACATGGTGGATACCCCCATGATGAACCTGATACCTATGGTGATGAGGTGGGTCTCTGTTTGTGAAAGTGGAAACTACTGGTTAGGATATATCTCGGTACTCCATGTATACAAACTGAGGGCCTCGAGACATCATCTCCTTAGTTACCACTAGGAACCGGGGATAACAGTGGGTAAATAACATAGAATTTATTTATGAGGAAGAAGGTTGTGATATTTGAATGAATGGACAAGAGATGAATACTTGATGACTGCACTGGAATTTACACAATTTTGATGTTAAGTAACTGAATAGATATGAAGATAAATCTCTAAATAAACCCACAATATCAAGAATAATAATCCAAAGCATTCACCAAATACTGAAAACAAGAAATAGAGAAAACCCTGAGGTAGTGTAACACCATATATTATTCCTTATAGAAGGAATGCACTCCTCAAGAAATACTTTCTTGTTACAATGATAATATTCTTCACTATGCTTCATTACATTGCTTACACTTCTTTATATAGCTCTCTCTATATCCTAGGAACCTTCTAGAGAGTCTTCTCACATTTATTATATCTAGCTACCATGGTGGGCCTTATTTAATATAGTGGACCTAGTCAACCTTACATTGAATGACTTCCACTAATAATACATAACCACATTCCCATTGGGTACCTCCCTAGGTACCCCATATTACCTCCCTAGGTATACTACATCCCATCCCCCTTCATATGTTTCATCCTTGAAACACAAGAAGAAACCATACAATATGACCAACTAAGCAATGTATCCAACTAGTACCAAGTACAACCATCCATCCATCCTAATATAAGTTGAACATGATGTCCATCTATTGCCTTGCCACCCTAATATTTCTCTACATCATGTCGGGGATGCCATGGGATTGTTTCGTTAGTCAGATGTCTTCCTATAGTGTCGGTAGTCCTCCATGCATATTTTTCTTAGTTTCCTTTCCTGAGCCTTGTTGGTGCATAAATTTGTTGAAGTTAATTCCCTTGCCTTAATGACCATTTTTTCTCTATATGATGTGGATGGCGATATACAACAACTGTATAAGGAATCTGTACTTTTTTCTTCAAATTTGTTGTGAACACCAATATTTTTTTTAGTGTCTGGCCATCATCCAACATCTCTAAGGGTTCGTTTCAAAATGAATCTTTATCATTTATTATCTTCATTTCCATTTTCAAATGTGCACTGCAAACTTGACTATGTGGTGCAAACTTCACTGCGCGCTGCAAACTTAACGGTGTGCTACAAACTGTACTGCGCGCTGCAAACTCAATTGTGCATTGAAAACTCAACTGTGCACTGCAAACTTCACCGCGTGCTGAAAAATTGAATGTGAAATTCAAACTTCATATCGCACTGCAAACTTCACTGCACAATGAAAACTCGACTGGGCATTGCAAACTCAACTAGGCGTTGCAAACTCGACTGGGTACTACTACACAGTAAAATCATATTTTCATCATAACTTTTAAATTTTGATCTTGGTTCGTATGAAATTTTTTGTGGCAATGTATAATAATATAATTGAATTTATGAAAACAAATCATCCTGACCCATTTCATCGTTTTGGAGAAAAGTTGAAATCATCACCTACGGGAAAGTTTGCAACGAATCCTGAAATTTCTCTACAAACTCTAATAGTCTAATAAATCTGAGTTGTAGGAGGTGATACCTATTTGAGGAGGTTTTAATGGGTTCTCATAGATAATTTATACACCAAGGGACACATGTACCTAATATTTATCTCCACCATATATCCATGCAATAAGCTTGTTGTAGTTGCATTTATTCTAAAAGACAGTTTCCAGGAATCAAGGAATTAGTTGGATTTTTTGTTTGCCACATATCTCTAAGGAATAGAATCCAATGCATGGAGTAGGTTGCGACCTCTTAGATATATTATTTATGTAATTTTATATTTAATGAGTGAGAGGAATTCAAATAGAGGAGGGTTTTTTGTTAGGAGAAAGATTGAGGCAGTTTAGTTGTGTGTGTTGATTTGTAAGCATGTTGGGCATATTCGAATGTAACATTTATGCCATTAGAGATTCATGAGAGTTGTTACTATCATATTGTGTTTTTTATATTTTAAATTTTACATTTTCATCTTGCTTGAATGAATTTAATACATTGAGGATCAATGGTTGTTCATGGTTAGGATATTCATGAGATGCAAAGGATTTGCAGTGATTTTCTTGTTTCATGTTTTTTTTATCAAGTATTCCTTTTATTCATTTTGAAAAGAGGATCATTTCTTGATGAGTATTTATTCTTAGTTTTATCTACTTAATTCTTCTATTCATCAGTATATAGACCTTTTTCCTGGTAGGAAGATTGTTTTCCTTTGATCTGTAGAATGTTATGACTCAATGCCCAATGAAATGTCTCTGCAGACAGTTTTTTTCTCTCTTTATTCTTCTTTGTTTCTAATCAACCAACTATAAAATTGATTTAATTATTCAAATTTGGGTGGGTATTAGGATTACACCTACAACAGTCTAGGTGTGACTTCTAGTGCTAACAGTTTTAGCATCATTGTCGAGGGCGAAGTTGAAAATTTTCCCTGGGAGAACGATAAATATTAGATCCAGTTTTTGATGGTAAATAAACGCTACTGACATAGTATAGACTGCATCATTCACCTGGTGATTCCATGAAGGACAAATCCAGTGGCGACTCCATAATTTCATAATGTCAAGGGCATTTGCTATTTTTTTGGCTCGGAGGTTTTCACCTCTTAACATTTCTGCAATTCCTAGTTTCTCATATCCAGTACCTTATATATCAGAATGGGGAGATTTTCTACCTATATTCAGAGAAAGGAAGGAGGATAATCCTACACAGCACCACCTTATGTTTCACCAATGTATGGATCAGTTAGATATACATCACGAGGATGTGTTCATGAAAATTTTCATGTATTCACTAGAAGGAGATGCTCGAGGATGGTATAGATCTCTTCCTCCCTCAAGTATCTCAACATTAAAGGAGTTTCATACCATGTTTCATCATCATTTCAAAATATTTTTATCCAATGATCTTCTTTTTGAAAACTATTGTAAAGAATTTGAATTCTACATCCAACATTCATTTAGTAATTCTTCTGGTTATAAGGATGAAGCAGAAAAATCCATTGATCATGTAGAGGAGGATTTATCCTGTAACATCCCTAGCATACAACTAGGCTATGCCACATAAAACTTTTCGAATTGTATGCAAATTAAATCATATACACATAGAAATGCATGCATAACTTTATATATAAAACTTAAAATAGACAAATAAATTTTGTAAATGCACAGATTCATATGGAAACAGAAGTAAACATATACATGCATAATAGACAGGAAATACCCATTAATATAAAAACAGGTATAAACCACACGTAGGAGAAACCCATAAAAATAAGCACATAATTAATAATGCAACATATAAATTAACACACAATTGACACTTATCTTGGTAAGAATATCACCAACTATGTTTAGACTTTCCACGAACCTCCCAACCCTAGACCACACTAGTCATCACTCTCAGTAGTGGGTCACCCCCAAGATGGGACTAAACTCCACTCGGGTAAAGGAATTCCTAACCAGACTGACGTATCTCAGACAACAGGAAAGACTTTGTCACAGGTACCAACTCAAACCAAAATATTACAGTCCCTCATTCCCCACATGCTTGTCCGACCCCAGGAAGTGTGCCCCTTATCTGTTCAACAATCCCTCGGCTGCCCCACTTCCCTTCCAGGGCTTCAACAATAGGTCGGACAGGAAGTCTCAGAGCCCTGTAGCTACAATTTAGTACCTTCACGAAATCAATTCCCAACAATTCTCTCACCCAGAGAGAAATTTATCACGGGCATGACAACCCGCCTCTTCAATATCCCACAGGCCTGACAACCTACTTCTTCAGTCCAAATCCCAAGCTAACCAGGTACGAGTATGGTATTGGTTCAGGTATGGATACAGGTATAGAGAGGTATGAAGGACAACTCAACGAGTGTCTGAATGATGATCGAATGATAGGAAAATGAACTAAGTCCAATCTATATGTATGCATGTTCCCAACTTGACACTTGTCATGTTGGGAGCTACTTTTTCCCACTTGTCCCCATTCTTAGAACTTAGGATAAAATAATTATCCATACTTAATACTTTAAGGAATATTAATCTAATATTCCTTTTTGTCTTAAGCTCGCTAGCTTATCCATTTTCCTTTACTTTTAGAACCACCCTTTACCTAACTAGTGGAGTTTAGTCCTCCATACTCTTTTATCATGGTCGGTCTACAAGCAATGATGTATTATATTAATGATCAGATATATTCAAAAATAGGCTCACTGGAATTTAACATCTAGGCTCTCTAGCCTAATTCAAAACATAAGCCTCCTAGATTATAACAACTGGCTCACCAGCCTATAAAACACAACATATACACAAAGGATCCATGGCCTCAAAATCGCATGCACTTAATTTTGCTACACACGATATCCTAGAATGTGAACACTGCATCATTTTAGTGCTCAGTACATGTGCGCCCTATACCATGGAAGGTGCATACAAAAAATGATATCAAACAGATCACCATATTAAGTACATTTGCATTCAAATTTACAATTGGGTTCGACCTAGGGGTATTAAAATCCCCTCCCCTTATTTATGCACTATCCTCAGTGAATTATGTACACATATAGAACTAAAATTTCAAAAATCCTCAAAAATATGCGGGTATTTTGCCCGCATTGCATCCTCATTCTCCCAAGTAGCGTCCTCAGGACCGTACCAGGTCCATTGGACCTTTAGAATCCCTATGGATCGATTCCAAAGATGTTTGAATTTCCAGTCCATAATGCGTACCAGATGTACTTGGAAAGCGCCTTATTGCTCAACCTGAATCACATTCCAATCAATAACATGATTAGCATTAGGTATATATTACTTGAGAAATGATACATGGAATACATTATGAACAAACATAGATGTAGGAAATGAAATCATATAAGCTATTGGACCAATCCTCTCTAGGATTTCAAAGGGCTCACATTAGTGAGTTGCTAACTTTGAACAATTTCCCAACTTCAGGGAACTTTTGTTGGCCTTCACTTTCAAGAATACATGGTCCCCCACTTTAAATTCCCTATGAGTTCTTCTCTTATCAACATAGATTTTCTTCCTATCTTCGGAAGTCTTTAAATTTTGTTTTATTTTCAACATTTTCTCCTCCATTTCACTCAAAAAATATGGCCCAACCACTGCTCTATCTGTTGGGTTATCCCATCTTACCGATGTGTTTCACTTTCTGCCATAAAGTGCCTCAATTGGGCTCATCTTTAGAGATGTTTGGTACCCATTGTCATACGAATACTCTACTAAGTGTAGGTAGTCTTCCCATTTTGATGGTTTATCCATCACACACATACTCAACATGTCCTCAATAACTTGATTCACCCTCTATGTTTGTCCATCTAATTATGGATGATAAGTTGTGCTAAAATTCAAATTTGTTCCAAATCCATTAAATAATCCCTTCGAAAAATTTGAGGTAAATTTTGGATCTCTATCAGACACAATTGTCTTGGGTATACCATGTAATCAAGAAATTAACCTCATATAGACATTAACAATGTTGGCTTCCTTGTGAGTGATCTTTACTGGAATAAAATGGGTATCTTTAGAAAGCTTATCCACCACTACCATGATAGAATTATGTTGCTTGTTGTTTCTGGAAGTTTGGTGATGAAATCCATTGTTACAACTTCCCATTTCCACTCAAGAATCGGTAATGGTTGTAGAAAACCATATGGGTGTCTATGCTCATCCTTTACCTTTTGAAATTCCAAACATTTGGCAATAAAATCAACAACTTTTTTTTTCATTTCTAGCCAATAATATTGGTTCTTGACAGCTACAATACTTTTCTCATAACCTGGGTACCCAACATAAGGTACATTATGCATTTCTATCATTATCATATTTTTCAATTCATGGGAAGTTGATACATAAATTATGCCCCTGTATATGATACTTTGATCGTTTTCTAGATTTTAGTCTTCAATTTTCTGCTGCAAATTACCTTGCTTTAATTTTTTCACTAATTCCTTGTATTGAAAATCTAATTTTGCAGCCTCCAAAATTTTGTCTTTCAAATCTGATTGGTGAATGATAATCGTTGTATCATGCAACTCATACACTCTTATGTTGAGTGCATCATCCAGTTTTTTCTCTTTCCCCTTGATATGATTTATATCAAAGTCATATTCATTGAGAAATTCTAACCATCTGCTTTGCCTAGCATTTAGAGTTGGCTGATCAAGTAAATATTTCAGACCATTATGTTCTATCCTCAGCTCAAACATTTTCCCCATGAGGTAGTGCCTCCACTTCCTCAAGGCATGCACTATGGCTTCCAACTCCAAATAATGAGTGGCATAGTTTCTTTCATGCTCCTTCAACTTCCTTGATTCATAACATACAACAAACCCATTTTGACTGAGGAATCCACCAAGTCCTTATTTACATGCATCGGTGCATACACTGAAGTCTTCATTTCGATTTGCAATCCTTAATATTGGATCACTTGTTAATAATTGCTTCAAGTGTTGGAAACTCATTTCACAATCCAATGTCCACTGAAAAATCACACCCGCATTTTGCAAGGAAGTGATTGGGTGTGCAATCTTTGAGAATCCTTCAATAAATCTCCTATAGTAGCCTGCAAGTCCCATGAATGGTATGAAATTGATCACATAATTTGGCACTGACCATCCTCTAATTGATTCTATATTCTCAGGATCCATTCCTATCCCTTCCTCTGAAATTATATTCCCCAAATAATGAATGTGCTTCTGATAAAATGAGCACTTGCTCAATTTGGCATACAACTGATGTTCCCTTAATACTTGTAATAGCATGATCAAGTATTGTTCATGCTCTTCCTTTGACTTAGAATATATAATAATGTCATCTAGAAATACAACGACAAACTTATCTAAGTATTCTATGAAAATATCATTCATTAAACACAGGAATACAACTGGTGCATTTGATAATCCAAAGGGCACCACTGTGAACACATAATGACCATAACTTGTTTCGAAAGCAGTGTTGATGTTTACTTCTTTAATTATTACTTGATGATAACCGAACCTAAGATCAACATTGGAGAATATTTTTTCATCTTTCAGCTAATCAAAGAGGTCATTGATCCTTGGCAAAGGATACTTATTATTCACCATTACCTTGTTCAACTTCCTAAAGTCAATGCAAAGTCTCAATGTTCCATCCTTTTTATTCACAAATAAATATGGGGCACCCCAAGGTGACATACTTGGGCATATATACCCCTTCTTCAGAAGCTATTCAAGTTTCATTTGCAACTCCTTCAATTATTGTGTACTCATCCTATATGGAGTCTTGGATATTGGAGCTACTCTAGGAATCAAATCTATGGAGAAATCAATGTCTCTTTTAGGGGGTAATCTTGGTATTTTGTTAAACACATCTTCAAAATCTTTTAGGACTGCATAATATTCAATATTTGACACCTTATCTTTAGGTGTTTCTTCCATATGTGCTGCAAATATTTGACACCCTTTTCTGTAACATTTCTTCAGTTGCAATGCTGAAATTTCTCTAATGGTTATTTCCCTAGGAATTTCCTGCACTGTCCTTAGGTTCCCTTCCTCATCCAAGAAAGTAAATGATTTTTTATGACAGTCTAGGATAGCATTATGTTGGTCCAACCAATCCATCCCAATTAGACAGTCATAGGAACCTAAAGGCAAGATGTTTAAATCTTCCCTGGTGTTCAATCCATTCATGTCCATAAGCCATGACTTAACCATCTCATTAAATTTTCTTTTGGCTCTGGTATCCAGTTGCACCAACCAACATTTTCCATGTTTTCTTCTTGGCAATTGCAAACTTTCCACCATCTTAGGATCTATATAACTATGACTAGCTCTTGAATAAATTAAAATAGCAATGGTTTTGTTGTTGATCATACCTTCCACTTCAATCATATGTGGTTGATACTCTCCATGCTTGTTGTCCAGGGCTACATAGATCCTTGGTACATTTATGCCCATGTCCTCCACTATTTCAACTTGCTATACATTGTGAACAATCCTCACTTTTTCACCTCTGTGAGGACAATCTCTGAACATATCATCTCCTTTACAACCCCAACATTGAATAGGTGGCTTCCTTGGCCTTTGACCCTTTGTCTCAATCATTTTGGGTTCTCTAGAAGTTGGTTGTCCTTGAAAATTATTTCTGAATAATGGTGGCTTAGTCCCCTTCTTCCTCTGATCCATCTTGAATTTCGTTTTGTCTTCCCAAGCTTTTTGGAAAATTGGCCTTTCTTTTTGCTGATTATATAGGCATTTAGCTTACCTTATGGTCTCCTCCAATGTCTTTGGATTATCATACTTTATTTTGTCACTAATTGATGCAGGATCATTGCTTCACCCCAACGATGTGCCAACTAAAAAACACATTCAACTCACATTCAATGGAGGGGAGAGGCGCCAACCCTCTCACTTTAAAATTTCATAATTGTAATTAAATGAAAATTAAATGTTTGTAAGGCTGGAAGAGCCAGATCCATTACTTTGCACATATAGTAGATGAAGCCTCCTTTAATGGCTGACAGTAGGTGGGCTCTAGATCAGATCCATACTAGACAACCATTGATTGTAATTCAATGTAAATTAATGAGAGTAGGTGAGTTGGAGGGAGAGCTCGAGGACACCCTCTTTTGGTAAAAGATCTTTATATCTAGATTAATTAGGGGAGATTAGATTAGAAGAGGTTAGAAGAGATATCTAGCATGTAGGATAAGAGAGCTGAGACTCTCTTGCAGTCTGAGCTTTGTAAACATTGTACAGACAACTCATATTAATCCAAAGAGTTGTTTTTCTTTCACTTGATTACATGTGTGTTTATGCACTTGAATGTTGTCTTTAATGTGTTTATGGATGAATGTTGTAGATGTATATGTTAGTTTCCATCTGTAGGGATAGATATATTTCCTATCTCTTCAAGAGTTGTTGGTTTCATTCTTGGTTCTGTGTGGCTAAATGAAAGGAGTGCATGACAGAGTGTTGAGGACTCTATGAGCCAGTGTAAAGAGTGCACATCTGAGTTCTGTGTTGAATTCAGGAAAGAACATCCTAGGAGGGAACACCATAGGAATCATAAACTCAAAGGAGGAGCCTCAAGTTTACTGAACACCTTGGAGGAGAGACTGTGCAGAGAAGGCACAGAGGAGAGAAAAAAATTATTGAGGATTCTGTAGAGATCTTTGAGGTGGGCAAGAAGCAAGTGAAAGGAGTGCACAAGAGGACTCGGTTTTGAGTTATGTGAGAAGATAATTGTCAAGGATAAGACACTCACATAGTTACTGAACACTCTGTAAGCTCAGCTAAGAATGATTGAGAATAATCTTCCAAGAGGGCACAGATATCCCTTCAAGAAGTAAAAGGGGGAAACATAGTTGTTGAACACTCTAGAGGAAGACCTGTGCAAGGAGTGCACTAGGCCAACACTCGGACAAAGTGTTGAAAGACAACCATATGAGGCTAGTCAAAGCACAAGGATTGTGCATGGAGAGAACTCATTTTCAAGTTCGTAAGCTCAGGAGGTTGAGTGCAGATCATGCTAGGTGGGAACCAGAAGTGTTTTGGAAGATCCAAAAGGGTTAAGTCCCCCAAGGACTGAGAAATCTAAAATATCAGAAGAGATAGCACAAGGAGAGTGCAAGAGTGGACTTATTCCAAGTCCCAAAGCTCAGGAGAGATAGTGAAAATTTTCACACAGAGCACAAGTGTGCACTAGGGCTGAGGTCGAGTTTCATTGCCAAAGCTCAGGAGAGACAACGCTTTAAGAAACGTAGATGAGACCCAAATTCATAGGGATCGAAGAAGGTAGATCAAAGGTTGAGACCTTTGAAACATTAGAAATCTTCCAAGTCGAGGAAGAAAGAGAAAGCTCAAGAGGAGGAGTGACAATAGTCGTCAGAACAGCCGCAAAAGAGGATATATGGACCATCCAATCTACGTCCAGACACCAGAAGAAGAGCACATAGGAGGGAACAAATCTCATCCATTATATCTGGGAGTGTTTGGACCAATAACCATTGGATTCAGGTAAGGTGCACACATTTTAACCTTTGAAGGGGCACATGAGAGTGCACTTTGAGAAGTCCCAAAGTTCTGAAATCATCGGAACCATCCATCGTCAGGTAGACAGGTGGAAATAGATCCGAGGGTTAGAAGAATTGAACTTCAAAATATTTTCAAGGGGAAGAGCTGCAACAATCCTAGCCCTTGGTGCTGGGAAGGAAACGTGGCGAGAGATCAACATTTCTCTTATTCGTGGATCGAAAAAGCCAGAGGTAATAGTTGTGAGAGCTCACGAAGTTTGAGTTCACGATTTGATCATAATCGTCGATCGAAGGGAGAATGTGGACCGTTGATTTTATAAGGAGATATCGCACATCAAGAGAATGGAGGTGAGCGGTCCTCCAACTTCACGAAATGTAAAGTCTTGATTTGTGAGGGAGGATCTGGACCATTGGATCATGGGAGATGTGGACTGTTGATCTGACATCGGTAGTTCAAATTTAGGGAATCTGAGGAAAGGGGGTGGAATAAATTCCATATTTGCGATACATGAATTCCTATAGCACTC
>JASDQU010372811.1:25108-40357 GCA_032191745.1 Picea mariana
AAAAAAATGTATCATATATGCAACCATAAACACAGATATATAGTAATACCAATTTCTATTAATGAAATAAATGTACAGAGACTATAAAAGTACAAAGTGAAAGAATCGCTAGAATGGTGGGAGCTTATCTCTGAGAAGAGATGTGACGGCTACTCGCATTCACAAGAAGATGATTACAATGAGGCTCTGAAGGCCTTTTTACAATAAAAAGGAATGCTAAAACCCCTAGACATCCAAAAACCTAACCCTAGGAGATGAAGCACCAAAAGTCATGTGGGCCCCATTTGGGTAGGTTAGAACATCAACTTCCCGTGGTCGTAACTTTTGTATACGATCTCAGTTTTACGTGTATGATAGCCCGTTGGAAACATATCATCGAGGAGATTCATGTTAGGTTCAGTATCAAGGGAAATTCTATATTTCAAACCTTCTTTCCCAAAAAACATTTTTTAGGGCCTCAAAACGGCTCCGGAAGTGAAAACTGCTAAAATTAGTAAATTACCAAAATTACCAGAAAACTATTTTGAGTCAGTTGGAAAAGGTGGGTGGCCACCGATATCCACTTGGATCAATCCTCCCTCCTTAGGAAGAACTTTTCCCCATTGCGTTGAGTTCCTGAGGGAGATGGAAAAGCATTTGTTGAATCTGCATCTTGGTGAGCTCCTTGTCTTGTTGGAGACATCGTGTTGCTCAGTTTGTGGAAGTCTGTCACAAACCTGTTGAGGTTGAGGTTGTTCAACAAGTCGAGCTACATGAGAGGACGGTGTGCAAAACGTATCTTTTCTCTTTGTTGCAACCTTGTCGACCTACTTCTGTTGGATAAAAGGTGCTTGGGGCGAGGATGTAGTGGTTGCAGTGTCCTTTTGTTTCCCTTTTGAATAGATTGTGAAGAAGTTGAATTTTGCAATATGAGATACTACCTTGCGACAGTGTTTAGGTGGAACAATAGTCGAAACTACCTCTGGTATTATGTAGAGATGACCCCCCAAAGTAACACTGACACTACGAGGTTGAGACTCATAAATAACATGGCGCTTCCACATATATGGTTGGCCCAAGATAACATCGCATAATAGCTCATCGTTGAAGGGATGGATGTCATATGACAATCGACATTGTTGGCTGACACGAAGATCTCATCCTTGGCGAAGCTAGCCAATGTTGTATGGATGTGGGTGTGGTGTTGTTGAAAATCCCAATTGTTTGATGACCTCTACTGAGATGAGGTTCTTATGGCTTATGTTATCAACAATAAAATGCAGTGGGGTCCCCTTCACCCACATCTATGAATGAAAAATTTGCTCCCCCTCTTTAGGATCTATTGGTTCTTCTAGAATAATTGTTGTAGTCGCGACAATAGTCGTGGGGTTTGCGTCAATGATCTATCCTTTACTGGTATTTTTAGAATCAAATTCTGAATCAAGGTTCAGCTCCTTGTCTTTGATATCGACCACCAATGATTGTTTTGAGCGACATTCATCGGCGTTGTGCCAGGGAAGTTTTTGGAAATCACATCATTTTTCGGTGTCCTTCTTTGTCTTCCCGTGACCCTTCTTTTCCTGTGGGTTGGACTGGTTTTCAGAAGAATGTTTGTTAGGTCCATATTTGTCATACTTTGGTTGTTTTGTATTTGTAGACCCGAATTCCCATTTTTTCTGGTGCTTAAATTTCTACTCGATTTTAACAACATATCAATAAGCAGAACCGAGTGATGAGATGTCTAGAAAATCCATTTCATTTTGGATGTATCTGTGTAGAGCCCCGCGATATTTCAGAACCAAATGTCACTCAGAGTCTTTGATACCCAGCTTGGTGCTCAAGGTATGGAAGGTATTGATAAAATCTAGAACTTGATGGACCCTCTCTTGTTGCAGTGTGGTCCCTCTCATGTATTGGTCCTCATAGTTGCCAACAGGGTAATATTGTTCCTTTACCGCATCCACAAAAAAATCCCAAGTGGGCTCGGCCCCATATATTCTAGACTCTGTGGAACTTCTCTCCCAATAAGTTTCCCACCAGTGTTTGACATGAGGGAGAGCTTTAAGGAGTGCGAAGGTGATCTTTTCTCTGTCGGAAAAATTGTGAATAGAGAAATAACCTTCTAGCAGATTTAACCATTTTTCTAGGGCTTCTGCATCTATCTGTCCTTCAAATATAGGAATATCAAAATTAACTTGTACCTTGAAAGGTGAGGTGCTTCCAAAGTGGTCGCTTGATGAATATGCACCTGTTCTTATCGGCAGGTTTTGAAGGATGTGGGAAAAATTCTCCATCATTTTGTCCATCTATCGCGTGAGAGATTTCTCAAGCAACAGATTTATAGGATCGTCTGCTCCATCATTTTTCTTTTCTTCTGCCATGGAGGGTTTCTTGGGCATGCAAGAGTGATTTTCTTCAAGAGAGATAAGTGCGAGACCCAAATTGATATACTTGGACCTCGTCGGGGACATGCACTAAAAAAAATGATCAAGAGCAGCCTGCTCTGATACCACTGATCTGGATTATTTTCGAAATGAAATGAGAGTGGAGATATAATAAATAAATGCACAGAGATATCATGTATATTCAATAATATAAGAGAAATGTATCATATATGCAACCATAAACACAAATATACAGTAATACATGATTTCTATTGATGAAAGAAATGTACAGAGATTGTAAAAGTACAAAGTGAAAGACTCGCTAGAATGATGGCAGCCTATCTCTGAGAAGAGATGTGATAGCAACTTGAATTCGAAAGAAGATGATTAAAATGAGGCTCTGAAGGACCTTTTACAATAAACAAGAATTCCAAAAACCATAGAGATCCAAAAACCTAACCCTAGGAGATGAAGCGCCAAAAGTCATGTGGGCCATGTTTGGGTAAGTTAGTACATCAACTTCCCAGGGTCGTGACTTTTGCATATAATCTTTGTTTTAGGAATATGATAGCCCATTGGAAAGGTATCATCTAGGAGATTAATTTTAGCCACAACATCATAGAAACTTACATATTTCAAACTTGTTTTCCCAAAAAACATCGTTTAGGGCCTCAAAACGGCTTCGAAAGTGAAAAATACTAAAAATAGTAAATTACCAAAATTGCCAGAAAACTATTTTGAGATAGTTGGAAAAGGTGGGTGGCAACCAATATCCACCTGGATGAGAGGGAGGCAGAATATGGAGGATATATTATGATTGCGTTAGGTGGTTTTTGATATTGATTTCTCTTTTATGCAACAGGTCAAGTAAGATAGAGTGTTGGTGCTCTGTGTGGTGATTGTTTGCAACCGTTCAGTAGTCAATAGACAACCAAGTGGGGTGAACCCAAGGGAATATGGATATTGAATGAAGAAATCATGGTCAAGGCAAGGATCGCCAGTAGAAAACCAAGAAAGCGATGGACAAAGAACTCCAGGACATCAGAGCAGAACTAGAGAAGCTGACATTTAAAATGCAGCAAGAGTCAAGGACACGTTGGGTGCATGAGTGGCCCATGAAGAAGAAGGTAAAATGGCTAGTTCAGAAATTGTTGGCCATAGGACAGTGACATCTGTTGAGAAGGTGGTT
Source organism: Picea mariana (assembly GCA_032191745.1). NCBI lineage: Eukaryota > Viridiplantae > Streptophyta > Pinopsida > Pinales > Pinaceae > Picea > Picea mariana. Next base: position 28,661 of record JASDQU010372811.1, read on the forward strand.
GAGGCATGTTTAAATCCTCAGAGACACAGAGGAAGCGGTTCACATTTGTGAACAATAAATTGGAAAGAGTCTCAGCGATGATGAGCATAAGAGGTCAATGGTTGATCTCAAAGACTGGAAGGTGGGAAGTAATGAAAGTTCAAGTTTCTAGGTAGGCAATGAGGTGGGATAATTGGAGGATATCATAGACTTCTAGGAGGGTAGGGAAGAAATCCCAATTTTCCAGGTGGGCAAGGGAGAGAAGATGAACTCAGCTGAGAGTTCATATCAACAAGGAATCCTGACAGGGGATGTTGTGGGTGGGAATCCCTCCTATGAATTTAGAATTTAAGGGCTCTAATCATGCATGAAGAAAATGACCATTTCAAAGGCTTCTACTCTTTCCTATTCTCCCAACACAAAACCCCACATTCATGAAATACAAAGGTTTAAAAAAGATTCGGTAACTCTACCTTAAGTCCTTCATTTGATGTCGATCGATTTTATTTCACTTGCTCTTTGATTACAAGCCTCCTCCCATAGCTGGCCTACATTCACAAATGAACAAACAAAAAGCTACGAACATGCATTTCATATACTAATTACTGGGTTAGTTGTGACAATATCATAAAATAAATATTCAACTTGAACACCTAATATGGCAGGACGAGAAAAGTATTCAATTTTTTATTAATCTTCACAAGAGTAAACTTACAATATGTGGTCAACACTGCTCCTCGAAACTGATCTTGGGCTCCTCTTCAACTTTCCTCTGACTACTTTTCTCCATACTTCTCTTTGCACAAGGATGGCTAAAGTTTGGGACAAGGGGAATGCTTAATTAGGTATAGTTTCTTTACTATGATTTTCCTCCCTTCAAATGGGACCCTTACCCCTTCTTTTATAGGCTATAAGGAGCTAGGTATTTGGTCGAATGACCGTCCATGCATGGCCGAAAGGTTTAGTTAACTTACCCAAAGTTATGTGTTCCATCAACAACTTTCCTTTTTTCGTGGTTTTGTAGGTACACGCGGGTTGTAGTGAGGCAACTAGCATGTACACGTGTGCAGTAGTGGAGTAGGGCATGCAGGCCTTTCAAAAAGGGTATTTTTAAGAAGAGTTGTCCAATAGTGTTTTGGAAAAGAAGGAATTTGAGATGGCCTGATGCCAGGTAAGCATGTCTGGTGGAAATTAGGGTTATAACAAATTCCCCCTAATGTGTGAGGTCAGAAGTTCATCTAATGGACAAAATACATTATCAATCTTCACCAACGTTCCAAGAAAGTGAGCCTAGAGATCAGAAATTGGGAGGTGCAATCTGCCAAATAACAATTGTCTCACCGAGGAGGGCATACCCATGCTCAGGATGAAATAAAATCATGGCTAGCAATCAAACACACTATAGATCCATGTCATATAACTATATAAAGTGTAGCCACGAGCAATACATAGCGGAGCTACATCTCGAAATAAAAAATATATACATGTATAGTATCCATATTATAGAAGATGATAAGGCCTGATGGCTGGAGATGAGGTCTTCATAGCTCGAGAAAAAACTTCAAAAAATTCAAAACTCGGGTAGGAGTGTAATAGGAGTGTACGACTTCACTAACCAGAGGTCTTCGATGGTTCGTCGGGCATAGACTAGAGGATCTTGATGATCAGACTAAAGGCTTCATTGATTTCGAACAAAGACTTGATTGGAATTTCAGAATGGTCAGGCATGAGGGAAAGAGACAAAATGCAAAGGGGCTGACTCAAGCTTGGTAAAACTTCCCTTGGACAATACCATGACAAATGATGAGACTTAGGAAGCATGGCATTGACATAATTTCACGATGCAGGAGGCAATGCAAACTCTCCATATGTTTGGAAGAATAACCAAACGGAGGAGGACACAACTCTGTGTAGCGAGAAAAACTTCCTAAGGTAATATTAAATCCCATAGCTTGAAGAACAAATGAAAGGAGGTGTTTTTTCCAAGGGTGACTCATTGTGCTGCCAATAAAAAGAAAATACTTTTGCCTTCCCCTTTTTGGGGTATATTTGATTTTTTTTTTCCTTTTTCAATAATTTTGGAAAGCTTGAAAAAGAATAAAAGAATTCTATGTTACAAAGGAGGAACGAGTGTCACAAACATACTAGTTCTAGGCGCAAGGATGTACTTTTAACGAGCCCAGAGAAGGTAAGCTCAGTCGTTTTTCATGTTTAGAGAGTTTCAAAAAATGTAAAAGGAGACTCCACTAGCGTACCTTTTTCAAAGATAGTCTATTCGGCTCAAAAAAGGGGTAAACTAGCACAGACCATACGTTTATTCAAAACCATTTTAACAAGTGTGATAAAGACAATGTCACTCGACAATTTTTTCATTTTTAAGGAGTCTAAAAAAAGCTTAACTATGGATTCCATCAGGAATGTTCTTCTGGACCATTTTAACGAGTGTGAAATAATAAGGTCACTCGGCGATCTTTTCAATTTTAGGGAGTCTGAAAAGAGCTTAACTATGGACTCTGTGGAGGTTCCTTTTTCATAAATTTAGTCCCTCAGGCCCGAAAAAGGGTTAAAATTATACTTGAGAGTAATCTTCTAGAGAACCGAGGCTCCTAGAGTATACCTTTGTTCGTACAGTTGACCATCTGGACTGAAAAAGGGGTAAACTACCGCTGGATAGACATGCCTTCAAATTTCAGTTTAGCGAGCATGAAGGTCAACAAGATCGCTCAATAATCTTTTCATGTTTAGAGGGTCTGAAAAGGGCTTAAAAGAAGACCCGTGGGGGAAAAGAATCATGCATGAAACTGGTTCATGTAGAGCCCGTTGCTAGGCTCAGACCAAGAGTGTCTTCAATAGTCAACTTGGAAGGTCTCCCAAAAGGGAAGAAAACAAAAACCACGGTGTAAGTCCTCCCGCGGTATAGAAACCGTAGTCATGGCTTCAAGGATAGCCTCATGTGAAGAAAATTAAAAATCTGGGAAATCATACAAATGAGGGTCGATAGTCCCAAAGGGTGAAGTAAACTAACCATACTCCAGATGCCGATGGATGTTCTAGCCAGGACTGGCAGAGTCTATCAGTGAATAATCACAAGAATGAGGGCTTGAGGATCTAAAAACAACGAGATCAAACTCAGAAGGATACTCAAGCCCACTTGGACCAAGAGGGGGAAGCAAGGGCTCCCATGCCCCCATTGGATAAACTAATGGATCAATTATTGATTCCAAGTCTTGAGAAGCAAAACATGATTGCACAGGTTCCTTCTTAGAAGCAACTAAATGCCAAGGATAAGACGCCACATAATTAACTCATGGCGAGGTGGATTCTACACGAACACTAGGAACATATAAAGGGGAATCCTGAAGTAACGCTGAATTAGGATGGTGATTATCATATTCGAGCTGGACAATAGTGACAATGCTTCCATTGTGAGGGAAATGCATCACTCGAAAGAGCGTAGATACCACAACATTCATAGCATATACATAATCATGCCCGAGAAACATATTGAAATCTAATGGGCCTTGCACCACTATAAAATCAACAAGGACAGTCTTCCCACCTAATGAGATAGGTAACTAAAGAAGAACCCCCAAATATTCACTAGGACATCTATCAAAATCCAACAGATCATGCGAAGAAGACAAATGCTTAGGAGATTCCAAGACTTTCCAAACCGAGGAGGATAAAATACTTGCATAGTCTCTTTCATCCAAAATACATCGATAAATGTTTTTTGAATTAACTTCAACCCTTATTTGAAAAGGTATAGAATAAGGAAGATGAGGCTCAACAAGATCATTCCAATTAAAGGAAACCATCCTAGGGCTTGGAGGGGGTGTGCTCCGAGTGAGCGGAATGACCCCTTGTTCTGAAAGTACGGAACTGAAAATGCTGAAAACATAGTCGGTAGACACTTCACTCTCCAAGAGAGGAGTGGGATTAGCCAAAGATGGCATCGGTGTGACTACTTTGGTAGACTTGACACTCTTCAAGAGAAGAGTGGGATCAGCTGAACATTGCAACGACATGACCACTTTGGTAGACTCGACACTCTCCAAGAGAAGAGTGGGATCAGTCGAAGATCGCGACGATGTGACCACTTTCTCAACCAATGACTGCATAGGCTATAAGACTACATGGTCTAAAGGAACCTCACCCCTCAAAAGAGGAGTGGGATCAACTGATGACTACATCGGCATGACCACTTTCTCAACCAATGGATGAATAGGTTGAGAGACTACAAGGTCTAAAGGCACCTCACCCCCCAAAAGAGGAGTGGGATCAGTCGATGACTACATCAAAATGGCCACTTTCTCAACCAATGGCTGAATAAGTTGAGAGACTACAAGGTCTAAAGGCACCTCACCCCCCAAAAGAGGAGTGGGATCAGTCGATGACTACATCGGCATGACCACTTTCTCAACCAATGGCTGAATAGGCTGATAGACTACAAGGTTTGAAGGCACCTCACCCCTCAAAAGAGGAGTGGGATCAGCCAATGACTGCATTGACCTGACCACTTTCTCAACCAATGGCTGAATAAACTATGAGGAAACCTCAGAAGACTCGGAATCAAAAGAGCTTGCAGACAGGGACCACAATCTTTGTACCTCTGGAAGGCCAGGGCCTAAATGAGTAAGGTGATCTCCCTTGCAAAGATTACAAGGGAACTTAGGATTACATCCTATCCATCTAGGTTTCTCAACATAATCAATACCCCCAACATGACTGTCAGTGGATGGTTTCACATCTCCAACATGACTTACAGAGGTTGGTGATGGGTCGATAACATGACTTGTAGAGGCTACAGACCTATTGCCAATATGACTAGTATGGACTAGACAAGGCGGGAGAAGGAGGAGGAGAAGACTTTGTTGATGAAGAAACATCAATAGGGTGCCCATGACTTAAGATTCTTAACTGAGAGGTGTCAATATCATTCGAGACATTTGGAATGGTACCCAACCAAACCGGTATTCCCACATTCAACCCAGGAATGTACAAAGTGGCCATCAAAGGGACACCAACGTTTTCGAAGAAAGGAAAAGCACAAGAATCCCCTTACAAAGGGGTTACTTGGTTGGTATCGTCAGGAAATTTAGCCATGAAGATCTTATGCAGAGGTTCTCCCCTTGCGAGATCGTTCAAATCCATAAAAGTCTCACACACTAACTCTGAAGAACCAATTTTATCAAAACAACACCTATGAAGAGGCGGCTCCACGTTTCTAAGTGGAAGACTGAAAAGTCCTCATGACCGACGGAGTGGGCGGTCTACCAACCTAGGTCATATTCCCAAATCCATGACTCACTAAATCACTATGGAAATTAGGGAGCACAAAGCACACACTAAAATCTCGTAAAGGCAAATCAAGCAAATGACTAACTAGTTGGAAGAACAGTTACACCAACCAACACTAGAGAAACTTACCGGTGCAAGTGAAACTCGAATATAGAAGCACCCTTTGGGTATACTCTACAAAGAGTGGCCTGATGTCTTCCCTAGGTACTATGGTATACCCTCGCAGTCTCCTATGTAAGTCCCTAAAATAAAGGAAACTAGGTTACCAACTTGTGAGTAATCACTAGGCGGGTACAGTCGACAGTCGGGTGGACCGCAATGAGCAGGGTATGAAGCATGAAACCTATCAAGGGTATCAAAATCAAGTGTTCTGGAAGATGACTAGGGACCTCGAATGGATTCGAGACCCATAAATATCCATGGCAAATGCAATCAAAAGAATCCCAAGACAAGTCCTCTATATGCTTTCCCCACTATGCTTGGTCAATCTTTGGAGGGGTTATCTCCGCTACCTTTCTGCACGCAAAATCATGTTTAGCCCCTGTGTTAGAGGGGGGTCCCAGATAATTTCCACGTTACTAGACTTCTACACTCCTTAGCACAGACTTGTATGTTTGTTTTATAGCCTTGAAGATTTTCCTCTCCAACCTAAATCAAGGCTCTAGCCTATTCTAGTTGATGGACCCTACAAACATAAAGTCTAGTAAATTTTAATTAACATTCCTTTTACTGGCTTGATTTACTCAAAAGGGTATGGTAGTGAAATTGATTTTGTTAAGACTCTTGCAAAAAAAATAAATGATAAGAACACTAGCAAAGAAGGATTATCTTTCTTATTTTTCTTTTGAAATGCTTTTAAGATGAGAAGAAAACACAACACTATGCTAATTTATTTTTCTTTTTCAAATAACAATGCAAGGCAAATGCCAAGAAAGAAAGAGAACTAACAAGATATTTTTATTTTTATATATTTTTTTCAAATCAAAGAAGAAGTAACAAAATATTCTAAAAGAAACTGATGAATGCAACTAATTTTTCTCAAAATTTCAAGCTAAAAATAAGTTTAAAAAGCTAAGAAACAGAAGAAATCTTTTAATGAAAAAGAAATCTATGCTGGAGTCCAACCTAGACTAAAACTGCTATGACAGAGACTATAATCAGACAAGAAAATCCCTGAAAAAATGACTCTTGACAGGAAAGAGGATGACTACCTCTTTAAAAAAAAATCTAGACAGACACGCGATTGTCACTTCAATAGCCAGGGTATGCACGTGGGTTGTCCAAGGGTAGGGAATGTATGCACGCGTGCAGGCCCACTACAGGCCATGTGTGGCTCTGTGTCTCCTCAAAAATGAAAGACAAGCAACTAAGTCTAGGTAGGGAGTACTGGTATTGAAAACCAGAACCCCTTAAAAGTGCAAAAACTTACTTTGACAAAGAAGAGGCAAGAAAAAATTAGGAAAACAAAGCTAACCTGAGGTCTTACCTAACTACCGACTGCACATAGAGACTAGGAAAGGATCCAGAAGACCCCTGAGAAGGATCACTTCTGACAGGGGAGAGGATGACTCCCTCTTCCTGAGAAGGATTTTATGGATTTTTAGACACGCAGCTAACACTTCAACATCATGCATACATATGTGGGCTGACTAAAGGTAGGGCACCTGCACACGTGGAATGCCCTTCCTTAGGGCACGTATGACTCTGAGTTTTTCAAAAATAGGAAAAGAAACAATCTAGTAAGAAAGGCAGGCAGTACTGGTATTGAGAACCAGAATCCCTGAACACTTAGACTTCTTGCAGAAACTCAAAAAAGGCAGTAAAACCAATTTCAAAATACCTAATAAAAAATCCCCAAAGAACCCTAGAGAGTCCCCAGTGGAGTTTCCAATTCTGTTGTGGGTGGGAATCCCTCCTATGGACTTAGCATTTAAGGGATTTAATCATGCATGCAAAAAATGACCATTTCAAAGGATTCTACTCTTTCCTATTCTCCCAACACAAAAACCCACATTCATGCAATACAAAGGTGTAAACAAGATTCGGTAACTCTACCTTAAGTCCTTTGTTTGACTTCGATCCCTTTGCTTTCACTCACTCTTTGATTGCAAGCCTCCTTTAAAGATGACCTGCATTCACACATGAACAAACAAAAAGCTGTGAACATGCATTTCATATACTAATTGTTGGGTTAGTTGTGACAATATCATAAAATAAATATTCAACTTGAACACATGATATGGCAGGATGGGAAAAGTATTCCTTTTTGTATTAATCTTCACAAGAGTAAACTTAGAATATGTGGTCGACACTACTCCTTGAAACTGGTCCTAGGCTCCTCTTCAACTATCCTCCAACTGCTTTTCTCTATACTTCTCTTTGCACAAGGATGGCTAAAGGTTGGGAAAAGGGAAATACTCAATTGGGTATAGTTTCTTTACTATGATTTTCCTTTTTTCAAATGGGACCCTTAACCCTTCTTTTATAGGCTAGAAGGAGCTAGGTCTTTGGTCGAATGACTGGCCATGCATGGCCGAAAGGTTTAGTTGACTTACCCAAAGCTGTGTGTTTTGTCAACAACTTATGTGTAGTGAGGCAACGAATGTGTACATGCGTGCAGTAGTGGAGTAGGGCACGTGGGCCTTTTAAAAAAAGTATTTTTAAGAAGATTTGTTCAGTAGTGTTTTGGCAAAGAAGGAATTTGAGATGGCCTGATGCCAGGTAAGCATGTCTGGTGCAAATTAGGGTTATAACAGGGGAGGATTAGAAATGCCTTCTGATCATTGGGGGAATTCAGATATTCCTACAGAGTATCCCAATTGAGGCCAAAGAATGTGTTGTAGGTGCAACAACAGATGGAAAACCAACAATAATTTTCATAGAGGAGGAAAGATAGCAGACACTAATGTTTTCCCCATGAGAAAGATAAGAGCATTCAATAGAATCACTCAAAAATTTCAGCCAGGAAGCTGAAAATGAGATGACTGCAGCACTGAAGCCTGCAACAAAAGGAGAACAAGACAACATGGATTTCTTTGAGCTGTTTGAAGAATTGGGAACCCTGGAGAGGAGGGTGATAGTGCAAAGTAAGCACATCCAACAGGTTAAGTTGGAGACAGGTGAATCATAATTCCAGTCTGAGGAGCAGCTGGAAGAAGCTGGAGCTGAACCAACAAGAGAATTGGCAAAGAAAAAACTATTAGAGAATGAAACTGAGAAATAGCTCAGTGAGGAGACTGTAGAATTGTAGTCTGCATCAGAGTGGCAACTTAGTGACATAAGAGGAGATGAAGAAAACATGGGAGATCAAGTAGATATGCCCATTGATAAGTTTGGAGAGGAGGAAGTGCAGCTGAGAAGACTACATAAGAAGAGCCAGCCACTAGAGTAGTTAGACAAGGTGATAGAAGAGATAAGGAAGCTGATGTTGAAGTCAACAGCAGAAACTGTGAGCAAAGAGAAGTTGAGCAGAAGGAATCATGCAAGAGAAATAGGGAAGAAGAAGCAGCAACAAAGAAATGGGACAGGAGGACAGCTCCAGAAGAAAATAGTTTGGGATGCAGGTGGATTTCAATAGCGGAGCAGAGGAGCTCATGAGAAGGAGCTCATTATTATCCCATCAGTGGATTATGATGCAGGAGCATCGCTTCACCCTAGCGACGTGCCAGCTAGACAACACATTTAATGTGATTTCAATGGAGGGGAGAGGCGCCAGCCCTCTCACTTTCAAATTTCAAAATTGTAATTAAAAGAAAATTAAATGTTTGTAAGTATGGAAGAGCCATATCCATGCCTTTACGTAGATAGTAGATGAAATCTCCCTTAATGGATGACAGTAGGTGGGCTCTATATCCAATCCAGCTAGACAACCATTGATTGTAATTCAATGTAAATTAATGAGAATAGGTGAGTTGGAGGGATATCTCGAGGAGCCCCTCTTTTGATAAAATATATTTATATCTAGATTCATTAGGGGATATTATATTAGAAGAGGTTAGAAGAGATATCTAGCATGTAGGAGAAGAGAGTCGAGACTCTGTTGTAGTCTGAGCTTTGTAAACATTATACATACAACTCATATTAATCCAAAGAGCAGTTTTTCCTGCACTTGATTCCATGTGTGTTTATGCATTTGAATGTTGTCTTTTATGTGTTTATGGATGAATTTTGTAGATGTATATGTTAGTTTCCATCTGCAAGGATAGATATATTTCCTATCTGTTCAGGATCTGTTGGTTTCATTCTGGGTTCTGTGTGGCTAAATGCAAGGAGTGCATGAAAGAGTGATGAGGACTCTGTGAGCCAATGCAAAGAGTGAACATATGAGTTCTTTGTTGAATTTACGAAAGAACGTGCCAAGAGGGCACACCAGAGGAATCATAAACTAAAATGAGGATCCTTAAGGTTACTGAACACCTTGGAGGAGAGAACAAAATTACTGAGGATTATGTAGAGCTCTGTCAGGTGGGCATCGAGCGAGTGCAAGGAGTGCACAAGAGGACTCAGTTTTGAGTTATGTGAGAAGAGAAGTTTCAAGGACAAGACACTCATAGAGTTACTGAACACTATTTAAGCTCAACTAAGAGTTCTTGAGAAGAATCTTCCAAGAGGGAACATATATCCCTTCAAGGAGCGAAAGGGGGAAACAGAGTTGTTGAACACTCTGGAGGAAGACCTGTGCAAGGAGTGCACCAAACCAACACTCAGACAAAGTGTTGAAATACATCCATATGAGGATAGTCAAAGTGCAAGGAGTGTGCATGGAGAGAACTTGTTTTCAAGTTTGTAAGTTGAGGAGGTTGAGCGTAGAGTGTGCCAAGTGGGAACTAGAAGTGTTTTGGAAGATGAAGAAGGGCTGAGTCCCTCAGAGACTGAGCAATTTGAAAGCTCAAAAGAGATAGCACAAGGAGAGTGCAATAGTGGACTTATTCCAAGTCCAAAACCTTAGGAGAGATAGTGCAAAGTTGCATGCAGAGCGCAAGTGTGCGCTAGGGGTGAGGTCAAGCTTCAATGCCAAAGATCAGAAGAGAGAATGTTTTAAGAAACATAGAAGAGACCCAAAGAAATAGGGCTCGCAGAAGGTAGATAGAAGGTTGAGATATTCGAAACATTGGAAATCTTCCAAATCATGGAATAAAGAGAAATCTCAAGAGGAGGAGCGACAATCTCAAGAGGAGGAGCGACAACAGCCGTCAGAATAGTTGTAGAAGAGGAGATATGGACTGCCCAATCTACGTCCAGACAACAAAAGAAGAGTGCGCAGGAGGAAACTGATATTAGCCGTTAGGTCTGGGAATGTGTGGACCAAAAACCATTGGATCCAAGTAAGGTGCACGTATTTTAACCTTTGAAGGTGCACAGGAGAGTGGACTTTGCGAAGTCCTGAAGTTCTGAAATCATCAGAATCCTCCATCGTTAGGAAGATAGGTGGCAGCAGATCCAAGGGTTAGAAGAATTGAACTTTGAAATATTTTCAAGGGGAAGAACTGCAAAAAGCATAGCCGTCAGCACTAGGAAGGACACGTGGTGAGAGATCGACATTTCAATGATTCGTAGATCGAAAAAGCCAGAGGTAAGAGTCGTGAGAACTCACGAAGTCCGAATTCGTGATTTGATCGTAGCCTTTGATCAAAGGGAGAGCATGGACTGTTGATTTTCCAAGGAGATATCAGGGATCGGGAGAAGGGATTTGAGCGATCCTCCAACTTCATGAAATGTGAAGTTCCACTTCACGAGGGAGGATCTGGACCATTGGATTGCGGGAGATGTGGACCATTGATATGACATCGACAGTTTGGATTTTAGGAATTCGAGGAAAGTAGGTGGACTTACTTCCATATTTGTGATACACGAAGTCCTGTATTGCTTAGAAGGTTTGGCCCCAGCTCATAGAAAGGGGTCATATGGATGAAGGATAAGAGAGGAGCTAGCTATCACTAGGATCTAGTTTGGAAAATCAGAACTCGGGAGTGCGAAATTTCAAAATCCAATGTTGGATCATAACAGGACACCGAAGGTTGTGAATCCCTGAAGAACCTTTTGGATAGGATTGTGGTCACCGTCGGTGATCACATGGGGGGGAGATCACGCTCAGTGCTAGTTCATGTAGGGTGGATTTCATAAGGACCTATGGATATTTGTATTGGATATTCCAGTGGGGAATCGAAGAGTTTCTCCAGGTCAAGGTGTGAGAAGATCTAGTGACCAGGAGGTCAGCAGACCCCGCCAAGGTGGGGCAATGCATCACTGATGAATGATGGAAATCCACTAAAATACCTTTGAATCTTAACTATCTCATCCTTGATGAAATAATCATACTTCAGCAGTTCTAAAAACCTTATTTCATATTCATCTATGGTCATAATCCCAATATTGAGTTCAAATAACACTTTCATTTCCTTGTCATAGTATCTCTTA
>JASDQU010372811.1:56493-78940 GCA_032191745.1 Picea mariana
CTCATGAAGGTGTCAAGGTAGACCCTAACAATATTAAGGCCATGATGGAATGGTCGATTCCCAAAACATTTAATAATCTTAGAGGATTTTTGGGTTTGCCAGGTTACTACCGCAAGTTTGTTCGACACTATGGAAGAATAGAAGCACCTTTCACGACACTAACTAAGAAGGATTATTTTCATGGAATACAGGGGAAACTAAATATTTTTAACAACTTAAAGAGGTGATGTGCAAAGATCTTGTATCGACCACTCCATACTTCACAAAAACATTTATTTTGTAATGTGATGCCTCGAGAAATGGAAATAGTTTTGTCCTAATGCAAGAAGGAAGGCCCTTAGATTTTGAAAGTCAACCACTCAAGGGAAATGACTTACACAAAACCATTTATGAGAAGGAAATGATGGAAATGATACATGCATTGAAGAAATCGTGCCCTTACCTAATAGGTAGGCACTTCAAGGTAAAAAAATATCATGATAGTCTTAATTACTTCTCGAAACAAAGACTATATTCAGAGGCCTCTCTTTAGAATAGAGAATAGAAGAATAGAGTGATTGAGCTTTGATTCATAGTCTTGTAGTTTTGAGATAATGATTTTCATTATTTGTCATGTATTGGATTGTTTTAATGCAATATTTTACTTTCTCATAGTGGTTTGTCATTTACCTTTTTGTCATGTGTTGTTGTAGATGCTTTTTAAATGCTTTCATTGGATTTAATTCATGTACTTTCATGTTTTCATAGATTAATTCTAGATTTCATGCTTTCATAGTTAGATTCAATTTCATTTGCAAGTTCTATTTAGCATTAGGTTAGTTTCCTTTAATGCAATTTTACATGCTTTCATAATTAGATCTCATTTTATTCATGAGTGATTTCCTTTTGAATGCTAGATTAGGCTAGTTCACTTTAGCCCTGCATTTCATGTGCTTACACCTCGTAAGTTTACGAACCTCCCGAATTGATAATTTATTGTTGAATTTACAAGCATTAATTTTACTTGACGGGTGGTATAACACTTCTTTTCATACTGCAACAAAAATGACACCAGTTATGGTACTCTATGAATACCACCCTCCTTCCATCATTTCTTCTCTAAAATAAAAATATAAGGTTCAAGAAGTGGAATATCACATCAAGCATCAACAACAAGTTCTCAAAATCTTAAAGGATAACCTGACCATGGCACATAATCGCATGAAAAAACAAGCAGATCAACATCGTAGTGAAAGAAGTTTTAAAGTAGGGGATTGGATGTTTTTAAGACTACAACCATACAAACAGATGTCCCTCAAGCAAGCCAAGAAGGATAATAAATTATCACCAAAGTACTATGGCCCTTATAATGTGTTGCAAAAGATTGGTACTATGGCATATAAATTGGAGTTTCCTACATCTTCACGAGTACACCCAGTTTTCCATGTTTCATTCTTAAAGAAGGTTATAGGTGACAAGATCCAAGTTCAAACTATATTTCCCTAACTTGACGGGGAAGGAAAAATCATATTGGATCCTGAAGCCATCACTGACACAAGAATTCGCCAGTTGAGGAATAGATCCATTTTAGAGTATCTCATTAAATGGAGGAAACTATCGACTGAAGATTCCACTTGGGAAGGCGAGTCTTTTATACAAAAGCATCCAGAGTTAATCAAGTGTTGCGTACAACACTTGTCTCAAGAGGAGGGGCATGTTAAGCCCTAAATAGTGGCACATTACTGATTAATTGGGGCATATTACATTAGTAATGTTATTTTATTTTTGTCTGCTTGGGTCCATTAGTTGTAATTATACCTCCTAGTCTCCTATATATACCAAGGAGACATTTTAATTTGGACTCATCTTGTATTTGGAAATTTATGTGGTGTACGAGGAGTTTTCCCCCTCAAAGAGGCTTATTATCTTAACTTCTCTCTTTTTCAAGGCGTTGAGTACTTATTCTGAGGTTTTTCTATGTATATTAATATTTGGTTCTTAACAAATTCTCGTTACTGAATGACTTCCTATGTTTAATGACTTCTTCAATATTAGGTCCATATTCTTTTCTTGTAAAATACATCTTTCTTGGAAAAAATATTCAATAAAAACTAGTGTGTAAAAATAACTTACTGCACAAATCGCGCAACTTTTTATGGAAAAACCCTGAAAATTGCCGAATTTAAAATGTTGATAACTTCACTTCCCAAACTCTATTTCAATCGATTTTTTTTTGTAATTGGGTATGTTTCTGAGAGGAATTCAAATATCCAATTTGTTTTGCAAAATTCAACTCAGAAAGTTTCATATCTGAACCTGAAGTGTGACGCCCTCTTTTTCCCTAGAAAAAATATGCAAAAAGAGACAAATCTTCTCCCCTTCTTTGGCCAAGGAAAGTTCTTTGATACCACTTTTTAAGTACATGAATATATCCGAAGATAAATCTCAAAATAACCCACAATATCAACAACAATATAATCCAAACCATTCACCAAATACTAAACACAAAAAATAGAGAAAACCCTTAAGGTAGGATAACACCATATATTATTTCTTATGGAAGGAATGCACTCCTCAAGCAATACTTGCTTGTTACAATGACAATATTCTTCACTATGATTCATTACATTCCTTACACTTTTTATATATCTCTCTCTATCTCCTAGAAACCTTCTAGAGAGTCTTCTCACATTTATTATATCTAACTACCATAGTGGGCCTATTTAATATAGTGGACCTAGTCCACCTTACATTGAATGACTTCCACTAATAATATATAATCACATTCCCATTGGATACCTCCCTAGGTACCCCATATTACCTCCCTAGGTATACTACATTTCATGACAATCAATATAGATTAATTTTACATTAGCTTAGCATGATTTACTTAAGATTATTTTAATTTTGATCGTTACTTTTTTGTTTAATTAAATTTTGTTTCAATAAGCCTATCATTTAAAAGGAGATTTTTTTTTGAAAATGTCTAAGAGTTGATCACACCATTCTCTTTTGTTATGCAGATTGGGAAATGCGTTGTGCAACAAACAACTCAGTATTTTTCTCTTGGAATGAAAGAAACATAGGGAAGTGTTGATCTAAACTTGGCTTCTCAAATTCCTTTGTGACATTTTTATGAACCAAGATTGTCACAAACTAAATAGTTGATCAGAAATGTATTTTGTATTATTTATGTATTCACATATTGGTTTCTCATATAGTTGATATTTGGACTCATTTCCATGATTATTTTGATGACCTTCATAAATATAGTGTCTCCTCTTTACCACATCAGATTGGATTATTTGAATATTTGTGGTTAATGATTATCTTTTATGGCAAAGGAATTGGTGCTTTGGTGAGAAATATGAAATCAAACATATGTTGTTAAAAAATTCAGCATTTTCAAATATGCAAAGGTATTTCTTATGTGAATAAATCTTGAGATCTTATTGGTTTGTGAAATATTTCATGTAATTGGTTTTTGAAAATATTTTTTGAATAAACTATCTATTAACTCATTTTTCTAGATACGTGGGATATTATTTTGTTGCACTAAATGAAAGGAAAATTGTATGTGGCAATTGGATTGGAGAATTGTGTTGCGAATATTTTCCACTAGATTATCAATTCTCACAATCTTGGTTGTTATTCATTTTGGATAATTACCATGGGAATATTTCTATTGAATGGTTAACATTTCATGACTGATTATTTTCCTTGGCTCACTTTTCAAGATTTCACACACGACACTTTTATCGTTGCTTCACCATATTTATTACTTGTTGTTGGGTTCTCTTTTTATTTTTCAGCCAATTTTCATCGTTTTGATGACTGAAATTCTAGCTTTAGAATTCTCTTAGTTTAGTTTTCTTTTTTATGAATTGACTTAAGTATTGCTTTCATCTTGTACAAATTTCTTCCATCTTTTGGTTTGAATGATAGCATGTTCCCTGAGCTTATTTGACTTCTTAGCTTGCCTTGAGGATTACTTTTTAAAATTTGAGTGAGCGGCTAGTCCAATTATGGTCACATAGTTAAGACATGTTTTCAAGTCATAAGATGCATGAGATACTCTACTGAATGTGCATTCATGAAGATATTATATATGGGTATGGACATATAGTTGTGGTGGAACACATGTGCCTATTGAGCATACCATGATAATCCATAATTATAGGAAAGTATCTATATACTTTTTTCTGTGAGCTTCGTTCACTTCATATTAATAAGATGGCCCATACTATGATCATTTTTAGGGATACCCATGGGTTAAAATAAAATGAATAACATGTACTAATAAAATAAAAGCAACTCTTGTATCATCCCACTTACTTCACACCTTATGTGCATATGCATATCTATATAAAAATCTAGAATGGTGATAATTTTCTGAAATAAAAAGTAAGTGGAAAGGACTATTAATAGTGTGGGAAGTACAAGTAAACTCATCACGGATGTGGATGATTTCTGTCATTGGGTCCATTTTCTTATGGTACCGAGAAAAATCCATCGGGGATATGGATGCTCATTGGCAGCAAAGCAATGCCAAGAAAAGAGATATGAGGAACACACTTATGTAGATCTTTGCTTGTTCCAAAAAGAGAAAACCCATGATCAAACCAAAACTAATCTGAAGTGTGTTTCCAGTAAAATAATTTAACTCACTATCTGTATCTTTGAAAAGGCTGTGTTAGATTACAAGTACTAGAAATATCAGGTTATATCTTTTAGAAATTTGGCATCATTGTGGTACCCATGATTATTGGAAAATTTTCTATAGTTTTTTGAACTTATCTTTTAAATTCAGATATGAAATAAAGGCCCTAGACTTCTTTTGATAGAGATAACTAGTTCTTCCAGTGTGTCACCATTTGTTTATGCCACAAAAACCCCCCTTTAATTTAGCTTTTACAAGTGAAAGGAAAGGGGCTCCCTTACTAAAATTTCCAATCCTATTACCTAATCTTCTACTATTGGAGCCTCATGTTATTTATTTTCCTACCTTGAGGGAGTTGGGGGTTTAATATTGATGAATGATTGTCTTTGATGGGTATTGATTATTACTTTTGATCTTATGATCTCAAATGTCTTCATGATGTTTATTGAGTTGTTATGTTTTGTTGAAATTTGTATGATGGAATTGACGTGATATATTTAGACCTTTTGTTGATTCTGAAGTGCTTGTTGATCACATGTGGCTACAAGGTTTGGTGTTCTATTGCATGTATTGAATGATTTTACTATTGATTATTTTTCTGATTGACTAATTCAAATTTTTCATCCTCTTGTTTGCACGCTATGCTTAATATCTTCAATTTTTATAATTTTGCAAGTAGATCCTAATATTTTGTTTCGAAATCTAAGTCCAAATCGAATAATTGTTGATCATTCCTTTGAGTTGAAATTTGGCACAAGTACTTTCGGGACACTCGTCTATAGCCACCATGTTATCTTTGAATAAAAATAATAGTCTCTTATAAATTGGCTTAAATGAAGGAAATATAATGTTTATGGTATTGGCAAGTCTTGTTTTGATTGTATCGTTGATCTCATTGTTTTTTTGCAGGAGCATGTTTGTAGATCCACTTCATTCACATGATCACTGTAGCCTCGAAAGGCTTATGGGGGGGATCTCTTGATCCTTGTCTACAACCTTGACCTTGATTCTTGCCAGGATTCTCCCTATTAGGAAGTGGATTACCTTGGATTTCAGTTTCCTTGAGGTCTGAAGCCCCCAAGGTTGTCGGATCTACCTTTCCCACAAGATTGTCACTTAACCTTTTCAGACTAATATATACTAAGTCATTTTTGGTCTTAACTCTCATCAAAACCCAATTCAAAATCCCATTCATACTCTTTATTGTGAGTCCTTGTCGTGTCATCACCCAATGCATGTTCTATATATGTAACATGAATGGTGGTCTGATGTAAGGACATTTTACTTGACCTGGTTGTACTCCCTCTCCTAAGTATCTAAGCATGTCCTCCCTCTGATATGTGGATCTTGAGTGGACTAGTTTTTGATGTATTCTTGGTTCTTGGTTGGATTCAATTTATTTTTCCACTCATTTTTACTTGTGATGTCAAATTGTCATATGAAGTGTCACATACTTCCCTTCCATTGTTTTTGCTTCATCACAGTTGAATCAAATATCCTTCATCACTATATTTCCTCGGTCCTCTCCATGACACTCAGTTTCTGAAATCCTACCTTATAAACCATTCTCCTAATTTTTGTCCCTACTTGTAGAACCCTAACCGAAGGAAACTTGAGGGGAATGGAAGTTTGACTTGTGTAATTTGGCCTAATTTTCTAACTTTTAATTTAATTTATTTTTTCTTTATTTTTTACATATTTTTGTATATATTTTTATTTTATTTATTTCTGTTTTTATTTTCTCATATTTTTGTAAAACCACATGGTATTTCCCATGGTTTTCCCTTAGAGTTACTTAAAGTATTTAATTTTACTTAAGGGAAAACTAATTCACATAATATATTCCTTTTACATGGGGTTAATTCACTTTTACATGAATAAACTAATTTGTATTATATAAACAAAGCATGTGATTACCCATTGTGTTTTAACCATTTAACCACTTAACATGTAAAACATCTTTCCTCATATATGAACGTAAAACTCAAAAGAAAAAAAAAATCAATTTTCATTATATATATATATATATTCATTTTGCTTTTTTATTTTTTTATTTTCATTTTGTTTTGTTTTATTTTTCTTCCTCACCCACCAAACATCTAACGTACTATCTCAGGTCCGCCCTCATAGGTCCTTATATGTACTTTATAACATTTCCTATGAAAAATCAACGATCAAGACACACTTCCTCATTTTTAGGAAGGCCTTCCTATTTTCCATGATTTCCCTCCTATCTTTCCTCCCAAATACTTTAGAAACCATATGAATATCTTATTAAAATTCCAAACCTAGCTCATTGGGACTCAAGTTTATGATTGACATTATTTTATAATACTTCTAAACCATTGGAATGGCCCATCGGAATGGTGCCATCACACTCAACCATTGGAGTGAGCCCATATTAACCTCGCTGACCAACAGAGTGAGCTCATAGAAGCTCACCCAACACTCATAACACTCCACACTGCAACCATAGATTCCAATGAGAATGGAATTGAAATTATTTTATTATATTTTTTGGAAAAATGTGTCATCGTTATTTTAATATTAGTTTGGGCATTATTTTAATTTCTTTTTGGGGAAATTTTCTCTAATGTTTTTTGGGATAAGTGCATGTGGGTTGGGATTGCATATATTTTTATATTATTTTTTAATAATTCAATGTGGGTGGGGGATTTATTTCCATAATTGAGTTTGATTTTCACATGCATCCGAGTAATCTCTCCATCGTAGCTTATCCCATCGGAGAGTGAAGTCAACTCCTCACCTTAACACCCTGACCACCATGACTCTAAGAGATTATACACTCTGACCACCAGTGACCCTGAAAATATTATTATGCATGCATTTCAATATGCTAATTTTGGACCTTGGGTTATATTTTGGGGTGAAATTATTATTTTATTTTAATTTTTTTGTTACTTTTACTTTTAATTTTATATTTTTGTTTTATTTTCATTTTTTAATTTTCATTGATTACTAGTTTCACGCAAGTAGGGAGAGTAATACAATATGAGTGGGCATAATGGTTAAAAACATGTGTTTCCTCCTTGGAGGTCACAGGTTCAAATCCAGAGGGGAGTAGGGTAATTATTATTATTTTGTTAGTTTTAATTTTAGAAATTTTTATTTTACATTAAGGGGGGTAATTAGATTAATTTAATTTTAATTTTCTTTTATTATCATGTAAATTAGGGGAATCTGTTTTTAATTTTTTCTAATAATTGTAATTAATGTAGATTAATGTAAATAATTTTGTTATTTTTCTTTTTAATTATTTTCCTAAATTTTTTTAAAAAGGGAAAATTAGAAAAACAAATATACTACAAGTCATGGGTCCAATGCATATCATGGGTTCTTATTTCAATTTGACCATAGGATCCAAGACCATTTAAATCACTAAAGCATTGGATTATTTTATGCATGTTGTATTTCTATTTGCAGGTCAAGGATCAACGATTCAGATTCACTCAAAGGCTAAATCGACGACCGATGAATGATGTTTTTTAAACAAACATAACTTTCAATCTAGGTGGAAAAATTGGGATCATGATACCTCACTGGAAAGGTATCGGATAGAGGCATGTAACGGTATAGGTATCCAGGCCATAAAATGATAAAAAATATGAAAAAAAATATGAAGAAAAACATAGAGCACTGATGTGAGGGAATAAATGGCCATGCAAACTTCAAACAACCATATCTAAGGCTACGGGTAATGAAATCATTCCCAATATGGCTCGATGTAAAGTTGGAAGAGATAAGAATAGGATGGGATAGAAAATGTTAGAAGATACTAAGCATAAATTGTCTGAAAATGCGAAAAATAGAAGAAACCCAAATTTGGGACAAGAATAGGCTATGCATGTCGAAGTAGTCATATCTCAAGATACAATTAATGAAATCGGACCAAAAATAGCTCGATGGAAAGATGATAAATAGGAAAAGAATACCAGAAGATATTAATCAATAGGATAAATCCAAAAATGCCCAGAACGACTCAGGGAACTTAGAATATGACACCTACAGGCATAGATATTTATATTTGCAAATGAATGTCATTTATGAGCTTCTTTAGAGAAAAAATAACCTCGGAGGAGACTATCCAAATTTGTTTGTAACCACCACATATTAATTTTGAAAATATGAAATAAATTTTAAATGTAAAAATAAATTGGAGGAAATTGAAACAACAACCATGAGAGTTGAAGGGTCTCTCTTGTTTATAAAAGAGAGATGGTTGAATGTAGAAAGGACTTTTTCCTTTTGTATTTAAAGATAATACTATTACTCACGAGTTAATAAAGAGAAAGATGCATTCCAAAAACATGTGATTTTGGTGGATTTACATGAGACTAATCTTTGTGCATTTGTGTCTACTTGGGTAGCATATAATTCTATTGTATGAACTATTTTTTCAATCTGTTCTATATTCTCATGTTTTCACATGTTTCCTTATTAGTATAGAAATAATGTTATGAATGAATTGAAAAACTAATTTTATTTGCACCATTGTTTCTATCATTTATCATTATCATACATGAATTATTTCTAATTCTGATGATATTATCTCTCAATGTACTCACTCTTTTAGGTTTGCTCCTGAGATAGATTAGAAGTAGTTAGATTAAATTAGTTTTCTTTCAATTAGATTAGTATTAGGATTAATTAGAACTCTTTGAGGGGAATTACGATGTATTTCCCTTGTTTCTTATTTTAATTATGAGTGGCAATGAGGCCCAAATACTCGTCAAAAACACTACACCAAACAAGAGTAGGTCTAATTGGGACCTGCCATCGGGCATTCTCCCTTACCTGCTTGACAGGATCATATATATGCCTTGCTCTCCTTATGGATTCCTCCAAGTTTTTGGGTTTATCATTTTGAATATTTTCACTATATAAGGACGATAACCCACTTAGAAACCTTTGTATTTTTACCCTCTCATTCTTGATGAAGTCACCGTACTTCAAAAATTCAAAGAACCTATTAGCACTAAAAGTCATTCAAGAATGCATAAAGAGTGAGCCATGTGCCCATTTATATATAAGTGATTAAATCATTTTTAAACTTAGGTGGATCAACAAGGAAGAACAAGAAGGAGGGTAACAAATTGTCTGCAAACTCATTTCATTGGTCATGGAGTGAACACATTCTATAGATCAAAGGCTCTCAAGCTTCCTACTAGACCAAAAGGGCTATAATTGATGGATGAAGGTATAAGGAATATAAAAAGGAATAATAATTTCATCAAGCAGAGATCCTCTTTGCAAAAATGACTTAAAATATTACTAGAACAAAGATCATGAAAGGAGGCAATTACTACAAATCATTTTCATCTCATGAATCTCATGCCCATGAAGAACCATTGATATTCAATGCCTGCAATTCCATTCAAGCAATATGACAATGTAAAATGATAATAAATAACACAAATTATGATAAACAACTTTCATGAATCTCTAATGGTAGAAATTTCTACATCACATGCCCTCGGGATTACAATTAAATAGATAAAGCTACCCCCGCAGCTCTCTCAAGCATCTCTCGAGTCATGAACTCCTTTTTCTAGGATATCCCTCCTTAATTAAATAGAAAATAAAATCCAAATATACTTATAAGGTCACATCCCATATCTTTCATTGGATTCTGGGCCTTGGAGATAGGTGGCAGTTGTCAAAGAGACAAAAATCCAACAAACTGCTAAATTTTAGGAAGTTGTTGGAATTCATTAATAAATTTGTTGCCAACTCATTACATGAGGTTTTAATGGAGCTAAATATTAGGTGCAGGTGTAATTTAGCATCTAACTGATCTTTGAGAAATCATTCAAACCCTCCTTGGTATCTAGCATTCCTCACATAGCTCGAATTTGTCATATTGTTAGAGTTCACAACGCCTATGCAGAATGTGCTGTAAACTTTCCTGTAGATGGTAATTTTATCTTTTCTCCAAAAATACAAAATGGGTCGGGTTGTATTTTTGTCAAAAATTCAAACACATCATGTTTTTCCTCCACACCAAATTTTATAAGAACCCAGATCGTAATTCAGAATTTATGATTAAAACACGACTATGGTGTGTGTTAATAGCTACAAATTGTTCGAAATTACTAGTTCACAATGTCAGTGAGTCCAGGCATTGCAAACTTTCTTGTAGCTGCCTATTTTCTTAAAAAAGGCTTCAAATGATGCAATAAATGTTCCAACCTGCCAAAATACTCTATTGGACCATGCTAAAGCTTCCTTCAACCTCTAAGAAATGAAAAATGTCTTCCAAACCAGTAAGTAAGCAATCATAAGACAAAAAATGTTTCTTAGGGTTTTGCTGCAAATATGTTTAACAATATTACAGAGGCTAAGATGTAACTTGAATCTGGAATATTGGATGAAATGATGATGACAAGGACGAATGAATTCTGAATAGCCATATTTCAAAGCAATTGTGCAAAACAAAGAGTTGGCAACACTAGTTCGGTTTGCAACATGTAAAATCATGTAGAAAATAGATCTGTTGATGACTAAAATGGTTTGAAAATGATGGAATTTTGAATGAAAACAGATATAATACCCTTTGGAAACTTGTTGGATGAAAACATTTGATGGTGACCTTTACTTTCCCTCTTGTGCTAATAATTAAAACCACCATCATGACACCAAGACTAGGCAAATTTATTTTGATCAATTTTGGACCCAAGGTTAATATCAATACCTTGATTTATTAACATTAAACATGACTCAAAAACCTTTGACAACCTATACATCCCATGTGTTAACATATCACTCCACATGGGATGGAGACCTCCCTATGAGGATCCAAGAACATTTGCAATTCCAGTTCCTTGTCCATTGCACTACAAATCTATAACCTTGCTCATCCATAATGTAAAACAATTTGTCAATCAAAATGAAGAAAAATTGTTGCACTAGTCCCTCCATTGGGCTATGGAGTCATTATTCTTGATCTACTGCAAACCAAGGAACTAAAAACTACATGCTCATGGTGTGAGCTTATTTATGTATAGATCCTATTTCTAACCAAGTGAAAACTTTCTTTTCTTATGTATATACAAATTTCCAAAAGAATCATTCAAGAAACCGATTGCTTCACCTTACCTATTATTCACTGCTAAAAGTATGAGAGAAAAATAGTAGCTATAATAAAAATTCAATGAACAACTAGTACCTAATATTGCAAATAGGTACCATGCCAAAACCTATAGCTCTTGGAGTTTTTGATAACCAGGACTCTATCCAATTAACTATTGGATCATGAAAGTCATGACAAGACATTTCCATTTGATCCAAAGGAAAAGACTGCCAATGTGATGAATCCACTACATGAATAAAATTGTTATCCTCCTCATGCTTCAATTGAAAACAAGATGATTTTCGAGTATCCTCTGCTGGTAATACTGCATCCTGGACATGAACCACCATATCTTATTTTCCCTTCAAATAATCTAGTCCATGACTATCATATAGATGATGTTCAAATTATCCATAAAAATAAAGAATTAGTTGCTAATGGTATTTAATATTATTTTCCTCATAATCATCAAACAAACAATGAACATTGTAAGTTATGGTTTGAGAAATATTTTCAATGTCCTCTTGAATAATGTTTTTTGTTTTCTAAAATTAAATAAGATCTGCATACTCATTTTCATACTTGTCATAAATAGGCAGATCCTCAAAAGTTGTAAGTTCAAAGACATGTTTATCATACTTCTCTTCAATCATAGGTGAAAACACATTATAGGAAACTTCTTGAAAGACTCGAGGAAAATCTTCTTCTACAACTATTTATTCATGACAAGCATCATTTTCATAACTATCATATGATGATGTGTACATTTTTTATTTGGAATATGAATACTCAAAAGAAACAACTTGATCTTCATAAAAATTTGGAGCAATCTCTGCATCATAGTCAAAACTGCTAGAGAGATTTGGGTAAAGGAAAAATGTGCCTATAATATTACTATTACCAACATCCTTATCATTAAGACAATCAATAGACTCTTCTTTCAAAAGTAAAGAACTAGAGAAGTTTTTACATGGGGATGAATCCTCCTCTACATGCTCAATAGTTTTTTCTGCTTCATCCTTATAACCAGAAGAATTACTAATTGAATGTTGGATGTAGAATTCAAATTATTTACAACATTTTTCAAAAATAAGATCAGTAGGATAAAATATTTTGCAATGATGATGAAACATGGTATGAAACTCTTGTAATGATGAAATACTTGAGGGTGGAAGAGATCTACACCAGTCACAGGATTTTCCCTCCAAGGAGTATCTAAACAACTTGATCAGGACATATTCATGTATAACTTTAAATTTAACCATGCACTCGTGAAAATTTAATATGAACTCAACTGGAAGTTCCCAATATTCTCCTCTAAACCTAGGAAGAGGACCTTCCCATTCACTTCTATCAGGAACGATATTTGGAAAAATAGATATATTTGAAAAATAAAAAAATGCATACCTCTGAGAAAATATCTTGTTCATTTCAAACCAGCGGAGTTGCTAATAAATTCATATGTGATGAATCTAGAGTCGCCAGGTAGAATATTACATTCAAACTAGTGTCCTGCTAGCATCCAGGTAGAAATCATTTGAACCCTTCTTGACAACTAGCATTCCTCCCATAGCTCAGATTTGTTAGGATGTTAGAGTTCGCAACGCCTATGCAGGATGTGCTATGAACGTTCCTGTAGATGGTAATTTTATCTTTTATCCAAAAAAACGAAATGGGTCAAGACGATATTTTTTCACCAAGTCAAACACATCATTTTTTTCTCCACACCAAATTTCAAAAAAACCCAGATCGTGATTTGAAAGTTATGATTAAAACAAGACTTTGTTGTGTGCTAATTGCTACAAACTATCCCAAATTACCTTTGAATCCAAGTGCTGCGAACTTTCTTGTACTATCTTATTTTCTTAAAAAGGAATTCAAATGATGCAATAAATGTGCCAAACTACCAAAACACTCTGTTGGACCATGCTAAATCTTCCTTCAACCTCTGAGCAATGAAAAATGTCTTCCAAAACAATAAGTAATCCATCATAAGGCAAAAAATATTTCTTAGAGTTTTGTTGCAAGTAAGTTTTACAATATTGTAGAGGATAAGATGTAACTTGAAGCTGGAAGCTTGGATGAAATGATGATGACAAGGTTGAATGAATTCTGAATAGCCATATTTCAAAGCATTTGTGCAAAATAGAGAGTTCTCAGCACTAGTTCGGTTTGCAACATGTAAAATCATGTAGCAAAATAGATCTCTTTTTGAATAAAATGGTTTGAAAACGAAATAATTTTGAATATCAAGTAATGGTAGCTAGCATATGATTTTTACCCCTTGTTTCATAGATTTTAACCATCAACCTTCAATTGTTTAACTTGGCACCAACTGTTCTAGGAGAGCTTGTAGTGCATTTCATTTATGACTATACAAGATGCTTTAGGTGGTTGGATGAATGTATAAGACCCTATGGACACTTGTTGGATGAAAACATTTTATGGTGACCTTTACTTTCCCTCTTTTGATAATAATAACAACCACCATCATGACACCAAGACTATGAAAATGTATTTTGACCATCTTTAGACCCAAGGTTAAAATCAATACCTTGATTTATTAACATGAAACATGACTCAAAAACCTTGGACAACCTGTACATACTATGTGTTAACAGAACCTGTTCTCATATTCCTCCATTTCCATGCTTCCCAATTTGAGTTCAAAGAACTCTTTCATTTTCCTTTCATAGTAATTCTCAAAAAAATATTTATCCTAGAAATATCATTTGAATTGTCCCCATGAGATCCTCTAACCATTAAGGTTATTGGCTTGCTTAAGTTGATCCCACCACATGGTTTATTTTCTTTGCAAGTGGTAGGTGGAAATTATAGCTTCTACATAGGAGGGTTATTCATGCAGATGGAAATAATTCTTCATTTCCAACATCCATGCCTCGACCTCTTCTCCTTTCTAGTGATCACCATTGAAATTAGGTGGTTTGATCTTCTTGACCTCACCTTGTAAGATGTTTGCGTCAGGTCTTCTCCTTTACCTACAAACATGATACACACTTGGGATGTTACATGGCCTTGAAATTGCATGAATTCTTCTAGTGGATTTCTTTAGATAATGGTGGCTCATACTCATGCTTATTGATTTCCTATCATTTCCATGATCATCCCTTTTTGTTTGAGATCTAGATGATGACACTTTCCTAGCTCAAACTGATTTCTTCATGCCAAAGACTTTGTTTACTTTATTATGCAACATATTAAAGCTATGAAGTATCTCTTCCTGAGCCTTCATAATCCTTTGATTTTCATCTCTATAGCTATGCACTTCCCTATGTAGGATTCTCATAGTTACAGGCTCATGCATGTCTCTTCTTCCATTTGACTCGGTCGCATCATTCCCCGTGCTAACATGAAAACCTATGATATATTCCTGATGGCTGGAATATCTCTAAGGATCTTCCATAACTCTAGTTCTCATATAAGAACTGAAGTTTCTTTATTGTACCTCTAATTCTATAAGAAATGTGCATGTAATAATTACTCTTTGAACATGCATAGCATAATACATTTCATCCATTAGAATACATGTTATTTATTTGTTAATTTATGAAAGAAAAATTACATAAATTATAATTATAATTCCTTATATGCATTCCCATCTGAAATAACTTTTCAATTGTTGTACTCATGTCTCATTCTAAGTTCTGAGTGAAACGTTACAACAATTATAAGTTGCAATTTCCACTCTTTTACTGCTACATAAATATCTTTATTAATTCTTGAAAATTTTCTTTCCCAAATCACAATTTTGGGTTGAAATATTTCTTCTTCTTCTCAATACCTTTCCAATGACTATTCATTTTCTCAAATCCGATCTCTGATCTGAAATTTATGATCCGAAAAAGTTTAGGTTGTTTTTCCCAATTTATCCATGTATGCTACACGTATCTTCTTTTTCCTCCTGCACATTTTTAGGTATCCATATAGAAAACATGAATCCATCAATGTTTTATATGGTTCATATGCTTTCCATAGACTACTCCTACACTCCAAATGGAATTCTCAACATGGAATTATGCCTTCTAGAAGTAATCAGATGCCAAAACGTTTACCCTTACTATTTTGGTTGTAACTTTCTCATACGAGTTTTGTTTTGCAAACAATTTATCTCATTGGATAACTCTCTCTGAGTTATTTTATTTAATATGTAGAGAGAAGGTGTACCTTGTTACATGATGTTCTCATGGGTTATGATTGGATACAAACGTTGTTTAGGCCCTCAAAAATGCCTCGGAAGTTAATGACCTTCAAAAACCACATAGTTTTGCATAAAATTGATTGTTTTATTATGTTAACAACCCTTAAATATGATTCATTGATCTCAAAATTGGGTGAAATTAGAGTTGTTGATCCAAATTAATCTATCTATTGGTGATCTACACTTTCCTTTGGGTGCATGTGACCCTTTCCCAAACTACCGACCCAACCGTCGGTCATCAGCCCAACTTCTCGGACCTCGACGATCGATTTGTACACCCTCCAAACTAGTTGACCTGACCATCGACCATCGACCATTTCTCTTTGTAAGCACTCACAACATTGTTACACCTCAAAATTACTCACTTCGATAGTGTCGCAAGTGTCGTCATTACGAGTGTTGTATGTGGCGCATCTTGACTTTAAGTGTTGCAAGTGTCAAGAATAGCATGATGCCATATTTCCTATGTATTTCCCATAATGACATCATGAAGACACTTAAGACACCTCAAAGGATAGTTTGGAAGAAGAAAAATCACTTGGCAAGAAGTATAAGCCCTTTGCCATTGGAAAAACCACTCAAAAAATGAATTCTGGAGAGGAGCGCTCCCCTACCCACTGTCAGGGAGTGATGGCACTCCCTGAGCCTCTTTGGGGGAGTGATTGAGTTCCCTATGCACCCTTATGGGGGATCTCTACCCTCTTTAATTCAAATTTTGGGTTTGTTGAGGCAATTTAGAGAAGAATCCCTGAAATCCTGAAGGTAGTTGGATTCGAATAGATGGTCAAGGCGTGATCTTAGGGGAGATCCTCAACTAAAGGAGATAAATCCTCAACTTATCCCAAAGATCTCTCAAGTGTTTGAACCTCTCCAAGTTTATATAAGGAGGCATTCTCATGGTGAAAGGTAGAATAGAGACTAGATATTGATACCAAACTTATGATCCTATAAGTGGTATTGACAGACAATGGAGATTTGAAGATGTGAAACTTATGATCTCATGAGTGAGATGCCATCAAAGAAATCAGTGGAGATTGATTGAGCAAAGGGGTTGGACAAGGAGAACTGGAAGAGGCCGTTGCACCTACATTCAAAGGATTGTAAGTACTTTTACTTGTTCTCATTAATATAATCAATGCTTGGCTTGTTTCTTTCAAACTTGCTCTTGTTCCATATGAGTTTGTCTGCAGTAGATGGATCTATGATTGAGCTAATATCAGTAGAGTAGGAATTATTTTTTACCTTTGTTTGTTTTGCAGGACCTATCAAGGAGCTCAAGATCGAAGCTCAACATGGACTTTGCAGGGACAAACGTCATTCATAAGGTACATATATTTCTCCTTCTTTTTCTTTATTTAGCTTGATTAGATCTAAAATGAAGTCAGTGTCGATGTTAAGCACTATCTATCTTGGCCTTAGGATTTTAGAGACCAAGAGGGAATCCACTTGTCCGAAGGGGGATTCACCTACAACAGAAATTGGTGACTCCACTGGGGAGGAGCTCTGATTTTTGTTTCCATTCCCAGATATTGTTTTGGCCCTTTTCCCACTGATTTGATCATCTCCATATTCTTTTGATGATTCTTAGATTGGTTTGATTTCCTTATTATGTCATCAGGATCACCCTCATTGACTGAATTTCCGTCATTTTTTTATTTTTTTGGACTTTTTTCTGAGTTTTTGGAGCAGAGAGCTCCCCCCTTGTTGCTGACAGAGCACTAGCACTCCCCTATAGTGTTACACAGAGTGCTGAAACACCCTGGTGCCCCTTATACTAGAGCGCTACCCCATTTTTTGTGAGAAATTCTCCAAAATTTGCATTTTCTGAAGCTATTTCTGGGTTTTGGCATTTGCTAAGGGTCCCATACTCTCAATCCATATTGATATTGGCTTTAAAACACCATTATTTTTTAAAATCCATCATCTCTTTCTTGGATTTTTGACATTTGTCCTTGCTTTGCAATAACTCTTTGTCTTTTCTGACCTAGAGTTAACTTGTTGTTTTCTTCTCCTTTATCTGATTGAGTGAAGACTTTTGTGAGGAAATTCAAAGGTCTCTGAACCTTTTCATTTGATCTTTGAAGTCAACTTTCCATCATTTCTCTCTTTGTTTGAGGTTTTTGTTCCTTGTTTGCAGTTTGGTTATCTTTGTCCTTCTTGTCTACTTCACGACGAGAGTGTGTTTTTTGTTTTGTGTGAGGTTTTCTTCTGACTGTTTAATCCTGAAGTCTGATTGGCATTTAGAAGTCTTGCATCTGATTATCATTAACATCTAAGAAAAAGGACATATTTTAGTGATTGGTTTGGATATTAGAAGGCATTTTTGAAATTTTTAGCATTGCATTGGATTTCATTGAGAAACACTTGTATGAGGACATTGCATCTTAGTGTTTGATAGTGAAAACAACTTTCTCTCTTTCCCTTAAATAGCCATTCATCGAAAGACAAGATTTCTTATCATATTCTTGTGCATTTTTGGGGATTTGAGTCATCATACCATCAGTTTCATTGTCATGCACCCTTTGAGTAAAGAATAGCCATAAAATCAACGCTAATTAAAAGTTATCTCGAACATTTTTGTTTTTAGGATATTCCACCAACATTAGACTAGGATTAGCACTTTGGGTTAGGCTGTGAGTACAACTATCCAAATTTTTCAAAAAGAACATTAGCATCTTGCGATAGGGAGAGCAAATCCAATTGTCGTATAGGCTTTCTAGGATCCCCCTCTCACACAGGGATTACGCATGAGGTCACATTCAGGTGAATTACGGATATTATCCCTCCATGGTTTAACTGTTTGTAGTGGTCGGATTGTATATTGGGGGTCACTTGAAGGTATACCCATGATTATGTGTGGGAGCCTCTTGAGTTGATTTCGGACTTGTTATCCTGCCCATATGTTCGGATCGAACTATCGACTGTACCCACCCAGGGGTTGACTGTGAGTTGGTGTCCTTAGTTTCCATAATCCTTAGGTACTTACATGAGGTGACGGTGAAGGGAAGTCTCACCATACCTAGGACAAACATTGGTCAAACTCACTCGAGCTCCTTGGAGGGTAAATCCACAATTACTGCATGGAAGCTTGCACCAAGGTGAAATTCCATTAAGCAGGTCACCATTGTAACTGTTCCACCATATCCTAGTCCCTTCTTGACTTGGTCACACGACGTTGGATTTCATCACCAACTAGTACGATCATCAAGAAAAGTATTGTTTGCTTGGTTTTGATTCCTAGATTTTATTAGTGTATGTTGTTTATTTTTGTTAGTTGACCCTAAGATTTTCAGCGTGTATTGTTATTCTCCAAAATTGAGCCTATAGACAATAAAGGTCTTCGCCAATCATGTAGGATGTAAGGGCTACCTCCAAAAGGCTACCAACCCTTATCTCCTAACCCTCCAGATGACAACTACGATGGAGAGGTAGAAAATCAATCTAACGTTGGAAGTGTTGTTGCTCCTCTGTTAGATAACTTAGAAGGCGCTTTGGTTACGGTTGAGAATCCTACTCCTCACACTACATTTGTGTAGGTAACCCCTCTAGAAACACTTTTTCTTCGTTTAGACTCCCTTGGGAACGTCATAGACGAAGAGGTCCCACGATTACCGGAGAGAGATTTTAACGAAACATATATGGGATCCACAGAACCAACCTTTGGTGATGAGTATAGGACTCTTGTTCATCCTAGCACTACAGTAGATAGAAATTCCACACCTTCTCGTTCTGTATGGAGGACTTCATCGGGACGCGATCTCTATGAGCATTTTGAATCCTTTCGACAACCCTTTCATCCTCATGACCCTCTTGGTGAAACAAGACCATCTGGTCAAACTATGAATCAACCCATCAATCAGGTCATTAACCCTACTATTGCGTTAGCACAAGTCCATCCTAATGCTGGACTCATCACCTCTACTCATTCCCAATGCACTTCAATCCCTACCCCCACTTTTATGAACTTTCACTCTACAGCTCCACATGTTCTGCATGATCCTGCTGGGACATCTTTTCACCCGAGAATGCAGACCCTTTCCAACCAAATACAACCAAATAGAGGGAAACCACCATCTAGCAGACCTATCCCTCCTGGAGGACCACAATTCTATGGTGGGCCTACCCCTCCCGGGTGACAACCCCCTTTTCATGCTTCTCCTAGAGGGAAACCTTCCTTTTCCAGTCATACCCCGGTCATTAATCCACCGCTGGCAGGGGGGAAACCTTCATTTGATAGAAACCCTTCACAACCCTAGGGAGTATCTTCAGGAGGCACTTTTACCCAACTCCACATTGGGGGGCATTCATATCATAAACCACAAGGAGGAGTATCGAATCCCGTTCCTTCCAAAACATATTATGGACAACCTTATTTGGGCGGCATCCCAAACACCACCTGGAGTCCTCAGGGACAAAAACCTTATCCTCCTCATGGGTCTAATGTGTACCTGCCTCTGGGATCTACTCCTTACCATCCTCAAGGGAAAAATGTTCATCCTCCTTATGGGCAAGCAAATCACCCAGCTTATAATGCTCAAAACCCACCAGGTTATGCAAATGTTTCTCATCCATCATCAAATTCTGCTTATCCTGGCTAGAAACAATTGTATGTAGGAGGACCTACTGGTTACAACTATCCACCTAACCCAATTTATGGTCCTACTGGTGTTCCTATGCCACACCAGTATCATCTGCAAATTAACCGACAACTACCTTTCCTTGCAACACTGAATCTCCCAGACTTGTCTCAGTTAACTAATGATCCTATTTTTCATTCACCGATTTGGCCAGTCATTCCAGCTAAACTTCCTTCTGATATTCTAAAATTTGACGAAAAATATAGAGAAGACCCAAATAACCATGTGATGACTTTCCATTTGTGGTGTTCATCAAACTACCTCATGGATGATTCTGTACACTTGTGTCTTTTCCAGCGAACACTTACAAGCTCAGCAGCAAAGTGGTATATTGAACTACCATGTGATTCTTTTCATGATGTCAATTCCCATGCCATGTCTTTCCTCACACACTTTCAACTACCTATTCGCTACGAGACGGGTACTGAACTCTTGACCTCCCTTCATCAAACTGACTCCATGCATATATATGACCATATTCATGAGTGGAGATGACAGCGAAGGATGATCAAGGTAATCATTTCTGACATATTATTGGCGGAATGGTTTACTAAATCACTTTTACCCCCAATCGCTCGCGATGTCGCTATGGGTGGCATGGTCACCAAGAAAGAAACCATTTCTCAGGCTCGGTACTTAGATTTGGTTTATTCACAATCTGGTAGTTTGTATGATTTTCTTCTGAATGTTACTCAAGCTAATACCAATCCATTCAAGCCATCATCCTCATCTCATGCGGACGGTGTTATCGGTTCCGTCAAAACTCAATCTACTTCCCAATCAACCACACTCTTCTCTACCTCCCCCCAAACTCAAATCTTTGAGGTGAATGTAGTTCAATCTACCCCTTCACAACAATCTAGAGGTAAGAAGAAGACAAAGAATAAATCAAAAAATACTAATAACAATGAACAACCAAAAAATCAATCTCAAACACCTGCTACCGAAAAGAAACCACAACGGAAACTGAAATTCCTGTGTATCATTTGTGGTGATGATCACTACAATCGAGACTGTCCACATCGCAATGAAGTGGCCAAAATTTTCTAGGTAAATTCATAACTCGATGTGCTTACTCAGCCTTTTCCACAACAGCAATCCATGGTTGCTCAAACCCCCTCTCCCGGGGGCTGTTCTAGTCATCCTCATTATGAGGCCTCATCAAGTGCACATATTTATATGTTTAATGGGATTAATTTGAACACTCTCTCTAAGACATACGACACACCAGGTAACCCTAACAAAGGAAAGGATACTAGCGGTACCAGTACTTTACCAGATCCATCACCATCCTTCGTTAGTCCTCCATTGGTTAATCGTCTGTCTGGACCACTTCATATGGAGAAAACTACATTCGACTCTATCTTACACCCTCCTAAGAGAAATATCCACAAAGCTACCTTTAATCCTAGCTCACATGTCACCCAAAACTACAACATTGTTGAAGATTTGGCTCAAGCACCGTGTGCTATGTCTATGTTAGAAGTTCTACAACACTACCCCAGTCAACATAGAATGCTCTTGGTCGCTATTGGCACTGTTGATCCTGAGTCGTCCAACCATATCATGTTTAACCTGGAAAATTATGCGTCTCGACTCTCCCACCAACTTGCTTTTCAAGTTGATGTTGTTTTTCACAATCAACAAATCCACCGAACTATTCTGGATGAGGAAGCCTCAACTTGTGTCATGTCTTTAGTGTGTTGGAAAGGTTTAAAATCACCCGCACTTAACAAATCCCCAATGATGTTAAGTGCCTTCGATGGGCGAGGTTTTCATCCCCATGGGCTTTCACAGTCCCTGCCCATCCAATTGGGTGGAAAAACTATCACTGTTGATGTCAAGGTAGTCGATGCTCCCCT
>JASDQU010372811.1:85680-99199 GCA_032191745.1 Picea mariana
GTGGCGGAGGTGGATCCAAAGTGATCGGTGACAGTCCCTGAAGCCTACGCGAACGATAAATTTGTTGATATTACACCTTGTGAAATGAAACACATATCACACACTAGAAAATCCTTAAAGGAAAATCGAGCAATCAATAGAATGGAAGGAAGAACAATTACATCAATCAACACTAGAGAAACTTATCAATGTAAGTGTAACTTGAACAAGAAAACAACCTCTAGGTATACCCTGCAAAGCATGATCCGATGTCTTCCCTAGGTACCGCGGTATATCCCTGTAGTCACATTTGTAAGTCCCTAGAAAAAGGAAACTAGGTTTCCATCTCGCAGTCAGTTACCACATGGGTAAAATCGATAGTCGGGCTAATCGTACTGAGAAGGATAGCAAATTTTGAAGCCTTTCAAGGGTACCGAAGGAAAATAGTCTGGAAGACAACGGAGGATCCTGAATGGATTAAATTTCCACGAAGCTCCGTATTCAAGTGCAGTCAACAAATATCCCAAGAATGACCCTAAATATATGATCCCCACTACACGTGGTCTAACTTTGGAGGGGTTATCTCCTATAGCTTTCCTCACATGACCTCGTGTTTAGCCCCTGTGTTAGAGGGGGTTCCCGACTAACTTTTACAAAAATGGATATTTACACTCCCTATCATAGACTCTTATGTTTATTTAATTGGCCTTCAAGAGTTTCCTCTCCACACCTAATTCAAGGCCCTAAAGCCTAGACTACTTGGTGTACCCTATAAACAAAAGTCTAGTTGATTTTAGCATTAATCATTAGGTTTAATGGCTTGATTACTCAGGGGGTACGGAAGTGAAACTCGTGGTGTTATTGAGAGATGAAAGAGAAGAGTTAATGAACTTTTCTAACATTGCGCTAAAAGAAAAATACGTTCTACAACTGAAAAAAAAAAAAATTGTCTTTATAACTTTGAAGGTGCAAACTTTTCAAAATAAAGACCAAGATCCTAAAATGCACTTTTTCCTAGAATGCTTTTTCATTTCAAAAGGAAATGAAAATACTGAAAATTTCAAGGAAGAGGCCTAAAAGGAACTTTGGGATCATAACTCTTTTCTTTTATAAAAACAAACTAAGCTACAAATACCAAATGAACATGCATAATAAAATGCAAATGCGGTTAATGAACTACAACAATTTTGATTTATTTTGTATATGTTTAGAAATTAAAATAACAAGCAACAATATTTTTTTCTTTTTCAAAGCATAATCAAGAGAGAAGGATGAGAAACCAAAGACTGACTCAGACCCTAAACCACTGCCTGAAAGAAGGGATTCACTAGAATCCATAGGAGGACCTAAATCTCACAAGTACACCCTTAACCTTGACAACAAATAGAAAGAGATAAAGAAACAAAAAAAATTATTTGCAAGTTGATAGATAATTTGAGCCTTGAACCTAGCCAAACCATATTCAAAAGAGACCCTAGAAACTTAGAAAGACCTGAGAAGCCAAGGGATTCCTAAAAGCAAAGACAGTCCTTTTGAAAAAAACTCTTTTGGATTATAGAAACACGTGTTGTTCACAGTAAGCCTATGTATTTATGATGGTTGTCTATAATGCAGAACACGTATGTACATGGGCTGGGTATATAACAGGGCACACACACTGCTGAAAATTTTCAAAAAAGAAAAATATTCAGACAGGGAAATCAACTCAAAAAATATGGTAAGCACCTGTCAGGTGACCAGAGACCCAAAAAGACTCAGAATAATTCAACAAACATGAATTCAAGACAAACAAAGATATCCTAAAAATACCCTAGAGAGACTTCCCAGTGGAGTTGCCAATTCTGCTATGGGGAAAATCTCCCTAATATAGGTCTAGTGACTAGGCAGAGCATTGACACCTTAAAATACATAAAATATTCTATTCTACCCCAAACAAAACACAACCTTAAAATAATTTTAAAAAGAGAAGGAATATATAAAAGTGTACATTCAGTCCTTACAGCTGATGTCGATCCCTTCCAATTGTTGTCTGTTCCAATACTGCAGGCCTCCTCCCAAAGCTAGCCTGAAAAATTTCTACAGAACAAACTATGAAAACATATGCTTAATTATCAAGATTATCTAAATATTTAGTTATTCATGAAAACATTCATAAGCACAAACAAATAGACATAAATATTTGGGACAAGAGTTTTTTTGTTTTATTAATAACAAAATTGAAGGTTACAACTTGAATTTTGGTGGTGTCGCTCCACAAACCTCTCTTGGGTTCCTCTAATTTGTCTCCAAGTGCACTATTCCCAATACTATCCTCACCACCAACAAGCCAATATAATGGAAAAGGATTGATGGTATAAGAAGTATGGATGACAGGAAATGTTGAGGATGATACTCAGAGCAGAATGCAAAAAGCCTAGGAAACAAGGGAGAAAATTTGGTAGAGTTCTCTTGCCTCTAGTTTGATATATCCAAATGACCCCCCTAGGTCCTTATTTATATGATAAAATGATGGTTAATTCGTTTCCATAAGTGATACATGAGGTAATATGGTTGAAAAACCTAAGATATCTCGTAAACTCTGCTAGAAAGTGCAGATTTTATATTTTTTGTCAGTTATTAGAGTACATGTGTGCTTTTAGTTATGAATCTAGCATATGTATGTGGGATTTTAGGCATGCAACTAGCATATGTACACACTCTACATATGCAACAAGGCACGTATGCCATACAAAAAATTGTTTTTTGAGAAGAACTCCATCAAAAAGGATTGGCAGATGTAAGAATGAGTAGGCCAACATGAAGGATGCATAGAAGTGAAATTTTGAGTAATAACAACATGCACCAATTTTAAATTATACACCCATACTTAGCATGCACAATTTATACATGTGAAATTCCCAAAATTTAGCACATGCACCATGCACCCATATCCAATGTGCACAACTTTTGTGCCACACGCCAATATCTAGTGTGCACAACTTTTGTGTCACACACCAATATTCTGCGCACATTGCAAGATCCGCACCACACAACACTAAGGTTCAGTGCCCTCACACGCGCACCAATAATCCTTGTGCACCACCCATTCTAATTTCATGCAGTGTGAATATTTAACGTGCACGCACTATGCACTAACATTGCGCAAATACCAACAAATTTGCACTGCGCTCTGCCAACACTCAATGCACATGCCTTTCACACCAATATTATATGTGTGCGACAATATCTGCACCGTTCGATGCAAAATTATAGTGTGCTCACCTACGCACCAATATTCCTGCACACTCAATGCAATGGAGACCATTGCTTCTTAAGGGGGGAGGTTTGATCCAGGTGGATATGGGTGGCCACCCACCTATTCCAACTGGCTCCTCTTGTCAATTTTTTGTTTAATACATTCTTTTGTACTTCTTTGTAATTTTGGGATTTACACTTTTGTGGCTGTCTAAATCCCTACACATCTTCCAAGTGGATACTGGTGGCCTCCCACCTAATCCAACTGGATTATTTTGTATGTTTTCATGTCAACACATCTTGTTGTACTTCTAGGGTCATTTTGGGGCCCTAAAAAATGTTATTTTTTCTCACCAAAGTCAATTTGTATACAGAGTCAAAGTTTGACGACGTAATGCATCGTTCTCAAAAATACCTTTCCAACAGGCTATCACGCGCATAAAACGAAGATCGTATGAAAAAATTACGACCCCGGGAAGTTAATGTACTAACTTACCCAAACGAAGCCCACATAAATTTTGGTGTTTCATCTCCTAGGGTTAGGTTTTTAGATATCTATGGTTTTGGCATTCATGGTTATCATAAAAAGGGCTTCAGAGCCTCATTGTATTCATCTTCTGGAAAATGAGTGTAGCCATCACATCTCTTCTCATAGATAAAGTTGCCACCATTCTAGTGAGTCTTGCACTTTATATTTTTACAGTCTCCTTACAATTATTTCATTAATATAAATCAAGTATTGTTATATTTCTCTGTTTCTAGAAATTTTCATGAGTGCTTCATTGTAATATCTCTTCTTTCATTCCGTTCCGCTCCTAAATCCATATCAGAATGATAAAGACTCGAGATGATAGATGTCGATGAGTGAGATTGTTGTGGGTGGGATTTTCAGTTTTGATCGGAAAAGCCACAGTGTAGTCATTAGATTGTCGACGTTTCGGATCCAGATCAGGATCCATCTTCAGGACAAATAGCTTTTCCGATCAAAACTGATGAT
The DNA here is from genome assembly GCA_032191745.1 of Picea mariana. Taxonomy (NCBI): domain Eukaryota; kingdom Viridiplantae; phylum Streptophyta; class Pinopsida; order Pinales; family Pinaceae; genus Picea; species Picea mariana. The sequence continues at coordinate 89,891 of JASDQU010372811.1, forward strand.
AGATGCTATCACATATGGACCTAGAGTGAGCCTAATCTCAAATAGAGTCAATTGGCTCAGAGGGAGAGCCACAAACGGAGTTTCCCCTATGTTCTAGTTGGAGAGAGATATCTCCTAGAACTGACAGACATGTTTCTTGAGTCTAGGGTGCATTTTGTATACTTCAACGATAAGATTTCGCATGATAAATAATGTCTTCCTCATTGAGAGGGAGTGTTGATGTTTGGACAACATTGGAAAGACATTCTTCCATATATATATATATATATGACATGATATTTATAATATAAGGTATAAATATATATAATAAATAAGTAGTAATTTATTATCCAAGGGATGCATCCTTTCATGGATGATCACCATATGTTCTTTATATATGGAACACTCATCATTGTAATAATATATCAATCTCACATATAATCTCATATAAAAAACAACAACATCCCCACTATAAACCCCAGCTTAATTAATGCTTAAAGTAGATATAATGTATGGTTGAGGCCAAACAATGTAATATGCAAAATATATTTCCTAATTCTAATAAATAAAATGTGATTCTAGCTGCTAGGAGACATGGACAGAGATGGGGGATGATTAATCCACAAGAGGGGAGGGGTCTAGAAAGCAGATTTTATCCATGAGTTAATTCCCAAATCCTCTTCCCTTGAGTGTGGAAGATCCCAATAATTGAATATTTTTAAGAGGGTGGGTGTAATTAGCAACATCCCATAGTTATTGAGAGATAAATTGAAGTACAGTTAGCTTGGGTAAAATCGTGGGTCATGCAAAAAAAAGGAGGAGGAAATTTGTATGGGGGAGAGCAACAGTTTTTGGTCATTCAATTTTTTGCATGAGAACAAGAAGACAATAGGAACAAGGGAGATAGAGTTGGAGCAACAATGGAGGGTGAATTCTATAGTGTTATTGGAGTTGAAGATTGAAGAATCAATTTTTCATGCTTTCATAAGAACCATTTTGTCAATCTTGAAGAGTGAACTAATGTGGGAGTTTCATTGTAACATCAAGTTATTGTTTTTGTTTCCTAGTAGTGTTCTTGGTATTTAGTCCCCTTCAGTTCCCAGTAGTGAGATTTACCTACACCATAGAGACCCTGATAAATGAATCAGACGCTTGATGGACTAAGAGTAGTGAAAGGGTACATTTCTTAAGTTGGGTAGGTTGAGAGGAAGAGAGATAGAGAAATTTGGGATAGCTTTAGGTGAATGCCAGTGGGTTGCGGGTTTTAATTCAGCTATGAGTGGGCAATGAGAGGCACCCTCTTTTGTGTATTTATAGCCCCAACTTGGGGGTGAATTTCAATTGATATATATAACATCAAGTATATGATTGGGTGGAACGTCCTTCCTAGTAGTTGGTTGAACAATTGTTCTTAAAAGACAAGTGTTTATTTTGTTTTTCTGAGTTATTTTCTGAGTTAAATATTATGCATTTTAGTTTGTGAATGGGAATGAATTATTAGTATCACTCATGTGTTACTTCATCATGTTGTATATGCATCCATATAGGGGTTAAATATGTATATCAATAGCTGGTAAGTTACATGAATGATTGTTAGTATAAAATTATATTTGTGTGTGTGTATTTCACAAATAATGGCCCTCATCTAGGATGGGGTATGTTATAGATTGGTATCATAGAGATGTTACAACACTCAGGCTATATGGGCTAGAGGAAACACACATGAATGGAATTGCATACCCCTTCATGGCGAAGTCAGTCAAATTTCGAGATATGTTTTTTTAGAAAAATACAGAGCCAATAGAATTCAGGTAGAGCTCTTTACAGACTATGGGAAAAAATCCATATTTGAATATGGAAGCATGACACGGAGGAAATTTGAGGAAAATGATGTCATGATGAAAAGTGTAAATGGTTGCATGGAAGGGTTTGATTGGCATGGACCCAATGATTTGTGAGACTCTCAGCTTTGGTATGCAGGAAAATAAAACACCCATATAGTTTTAACCATATGGAGATATGGACTATTTGATCTAAGTGATAGAGAGATACCATCCATCATATCTCTAAGAAGACCACTCGCAAGAGGAGCGCGGGCACAATTACAAGAGTCTTGTGGAATGAGGGTCACATATAAACTAATAATGTTGGAAAAGATCATTCTGATGAGAGAATTCTATGAGTGCGATCCCATGAGGACAAGGGTTGTCAATCGCATCGGGAGTAGATCGTGGTCATTCATTGGAAAGAGGCTTGTAGGAGAAATACTCTGGAAGTGAAAGGTCACAAAAGAAAATTCCATGAAGATCAACTCGATAGGCTTGGAGGATGTGAGCTATGAGAAAATATTAAGACATCATAACCTGACATTTCGTGGAGGAGATCCTGAACACAATAATTACTATGCAACTTTGAATCTGAAGTGATCACGATCCATTTAATTAAACAATCCTTAGTATCATATATGTTTGGGTCATGTAGCAAGGGTAAAGGACATGGATTTTGGGAGTCGTTGAGATATAGGTTGTTGATCAATGCAATTATTGATGTCCTATATATTAGATGATTATGTTGTCTCGAGAGGGTTGGAAGAGGAATAGTATCCCATGTCAACATGCCACGTCAGATCCACATCAGCAAAGGACAGGCGAGTCAGGGATTACCATTAGTAATTCATGTATGGGTGGGACCCGTAGTGGATAATGTTAAAGGAAGAGGTCAATGGGGATTAAGTATGAATATCAATCATTCATTAGAAGAGGAGATCAAATCCTCTTCCCTATTTTTAATGTTTGAGTGAACCTTCATATTTTTCCCTTGAGTGTGGAAGAGCCCAATCATTGAATATTTTTAAGAGGGTGGGTGTAATTAGCAACATCCCATAGTTATTGAGATATAAACTGAAGTACCGTTAGCTTGGGGAAAAGCATGGGTCATGCAAAAAACGAGGAAATTTGTATGGGGGACAACAAGAGTTTTTGGTCATTCAATTTTTTACATGAGAGCAAGAAGACAATAGGAACAAGGGAGATAGAGCTAGAGCAACAATGGAGGGTTAATTCTGGAGTGTTATTGGAGTTGAAGATTGAATAATCAATTTGTCAGGATTGCATAAGAACCATGTTTTCAAGATTGAAGAGTGAACTAATGTGGGAGTTGCACTGTAACATCAAGTTATTTTTTTTGTTTCCTAGTAGTGTTCTTGGTATTGAGTCCCCTTCAGTTCCCAGTAGTGAGATTTACCTGCACCAAAGAGACCCTGATAAATGAATTGGACTCTCGATGGACTAAGAGTAGTGAAAGGGTACATTTCTTAAGTTGGGTAGCTTGAGAGGAAGAGAGATAGATAAATTTGGGATAGCTTTAGGAAAATGTCAATGGGTTGTGGGCTTTAGTTCACTTGTGAGTGGGTAGTGAGAGGCACCCTCTTTTGTGTATTTATAGCCCCAATTTGGGGGTGAATTTCTATTGAGATCTAGAACAACAAGTATATGATTGGGTGGAACGTCCTTCCCAGTAGTTGGTTGAACAATTGTTCTTAAAATACACGTGTTTATTTTGTTTTTCTGAGTTATTTTATGAGTTAACTATTATGCATTTTAGTTTGTGAATGGGAATGAATTATTAGTATCACTCATGTGTTACTTCATCATGTTGTATATGCATCCATATAGGGGTTAAATATGTATATCAATAGTTGGTAAGTTACATGAATGATTGTTAGTAGAAAATTATATTTTTGTGTGTGTATTTCACAAATAATGGCCCTCATCTAGGATGGGATACATTACAGATTGGTATCATAGAGAGGTTACAACACTCAGGCTATATGGGCTAGAGAAAACACACATGAAGGGAATTTCAGACCCCTTCATGGTGAAGTCAGTCAAATTTCAAGATATGTTTTTTTTTTTTTAAATTACAGAGCCAATAGAATTCGGGTAGATCTCTTTACAGACTATGGGAGAAAATCCATATTTGAATATAGAAGCATGACACAGAGTAACTTTGAGGACAATGGTGTCATGATGAAAAGAGTAAATGGTTACATGGAAGGGTTTGATTGGAACAGACTCAATGATTTGTGAGACTCTCGGCTTTGGTGTGCAGGAAAATACAACAACCATATAGTTTCAACCCTATGGAGATATGGACTATTTGATCTAAGTGATAGAGAGATACCATCCATCATATCTCTCAGAATACCACTCGTGGGAGGATCTCGTGAGCACAATTCCAAGAGTCTTATGGAATGAGGGTCACTTATAAACTAATAATGCTGGAAAATATCATTCTAATGAGAGAATTCTATGACTGCGATCCCACGAGGACAAGGGTTGTCAATCGCATTGGGAGTAGATCCCGATCATTCATTGGAAATAGGATTGTAGGATAAATACTCTACAAGTGAAAGGTCACAAAAGAAAATTACATGAAGATCAACTCGATAGGCTTGCACGATGTGAGCTATGAGAAAATATTAAGACATGATAACCTGGAATTTTGTGGAGGAGATCCCGACCACAATATTTACTATGAAACTTTGAATCTGAGGTGATGAAGATCCATTTAATTAAACAATACTTAGTTTCATATATGTTGGGGTCATGTAGCGAGGGTAAAGGACAAGGATTTTGGGAGCCGTTGGGATATAGGTTGTTGATCCATACAATTATTTATGTCCTATATATTAGATGATTATGTTGTCCCGAGAGGGTTGGAACAGGAAGAGTATTTCATTTCAATATTCCACATCAGATCCATGTCATCAAAGGGTAGGTGAGTTAAGGATTACCATTAGTAATTCAAGTATAGGTGGGACCCGTAGTGGCTAATTTTAAAGGCATAGGTCAATGGGGATTAAGTATGAATCGCAATCATTCATTAGGAGAGGAGATCGGATCCTCTTCCTTATTTTTAATGTTTGAGTGAACCTTCATATTTTTCTCTTGAGTGTGGAAGATCCCAATCATTGAATATTTTTAAGAGGGTGGGTGTAATTAGCAACATCCCATAGTTATTGAGAGATAAACTGAAGTAAATTTAGCTTGGGGAAAAGCATGGATCATGCAAAAAACAAGGAGGAGAAAATTTGTATGGGAGAGAACAAGAGCTTTTGTTCATTCAATTTTTTTCATGAGAGAAATAACACAATAGGAAGAAGGGAGATAGATCTTGAGCAATAATGCAGGGTGCATTCTGGAGTGTTATTGGAGTTGAATATTGAAGAATCAATTTGTCAGGATTGCATAAGAACCATGTTGTCAAGATTGAAGAGTGAACTAATGTGGGAGTTGCACTATAACATCAAGTTATTGTTTTTGTTTCCTAGTAGTTTTCTTGGTATTGAGTCCCCTTCAGTTCCCAGTAGTGATATTTACTTGCACCAGAGATACCCTGATAAATGAATGGGACTCTCAATGAACTAAGAGTATTGAAAGGGTACATTTCTCAAGTTGGGTAGGTTGAGAGGAAGAGAGCTAGAGAAATTCGAGATAGCTTTAGGATAATGCCAATGGGTTGTGGGTTTTAGTTCAACTATGAGTGGGTAGTGAGAGGCACCCTATTTTGTGTATTTATAGTCCCAAATTGGGGGTGAATTTATATTGAGATATATAACAACAAGTATATGATTGGGTGGAACGTCCTTCCCAGTAGGTTGTTGAACAATTGTTCTTAAAAGACAAGTGTTTATTTTGTTTTTCTGAGTTAAATATTATGCATTTTAGTTTGTGAATGGGAATAAATTATTAGTATCACTCATGTGTTACTTCATCATGTTGTATATGCATCCATATAGGGGTTAAATATGTATATCAATAGTTGGTAAGTTACATGAATGATTCTTAGTAGAAAATTATATTCGTGTGTATGTATTTCACAAATAATGGCCCTCATCTAGGATGGGCTACGTTACAGATTAGTATCATAGAGAGGTTACAACACTGAGGCTATATAGGCTAGAGGAAAGAAACATGAAGGGAATTGTAGACCCCTTCATAGCGAAGTCATTCAAATTTCGAGATATGATTTTTTTAGAAAATTACAAAGCCAATAGAATTAGGGTAGAGCTATTTACAGACTATGGGAGAAAATCCATATTTGAATATGGAAAATATCATTCTGACAAGAGAATTCTATGAGTGCGATCCCACGAGGACAAGGGTTGTCAATTGCATCGGGAGTATATCTTGGTCATTCATTGGAAAGAGGCTTGTAGGAGAAATACTCTGAAAGTGAAAGGTCGCGAAAAAAAATTCCATGAAGATCAAATCAATAGACTTGTAAAATGTGAGCTATGAGAAAATATTAAGACATGATAACCTGGCATTTCATGGAGGAGATCCCGACCACAATAATTACTATGAAAATTTGAATCTAAAGTGATCAAGAGCCATTTAATTAAACAATCCTTAGTGTCATATATGTCGGCGTCATGTAGCGAGGGTACATGACATGGATTATGGGATATGTTGAGATATAGGTTGTTGATCCATGCAATTACTAATGTCCTATATATTAGATGATTATGTTGTCCCGAGAGGGTTGGAAGAGGAAGAGTATTCCATCTCAACATGCCACATCAAATCCACGTCAACAAAGGGCAGGTGAGTCAGGGATTATCGTTAGTAAGTCAAGTATAGATGGGACATGTAGTGGCTAATGTTAAAGGTAGAGGTCGATAGGGACTAAGTATGAATCTCATTCATTCATTAAGAGAGGAGATCAAATCCTCTTCCCTATTATTAATGTTTTAGTGAACCTTCATATTTTTCCCTTGAGTGTGGAAGATCCCAAACATTGAATTTTTTAAGAGGGTGGGTGTAATTAGAAACATCCCATAGTTATTGAGAGATAAACTGAAATATAATTAGCTTGGGGAAAAGCATGGGTCATGCAAAAAACAAGGAGGGGGAAATTTGTATGGGGGAGAACAAGAGTTTTTGGTCATTCAATTTTTTGCATGAGAGAAAGAAAACAATAGGAAGAAGGTAGATAGAGCTAGAGCAACAATGGAGGGTGAATTTTGGAGTGGTATTGGAGTTTAATATTGAAGAATCAATTTTCCAGGATTGGATAAGAACCATGTTGTCAAGCTTGAAGAGTGAACTAATGTGGGAGTTGCACTGTAACATCAAGTTATTATTTTTGTTTCTTAGTAGTGTTCTTGGTATTGAGTCCCCTTCATTTCCCAGTAGTGAGATTTACCTGCACCAGAGAGACCCTGATAAATTAATGGGACTCTCGATGGACTAAAAGTAGTGATAGGGTACATTTCTTAAGTTGGGTAGGTTGAGATGAAGAGAGCTAGGGAAATTCAGGATAGATTTAGGAGAATGCCAATGGGTTGTGGGTTTTAGTTCAGCTATGAGTGGGCAGTGAGAGGCACCCTCTTTTGTGTATTTATATCCCCAACTTGGGGGTGAATTTCTATTGAGATCTAGAACAAGAAGTATATGATTGGGTGGAACGTCCTTCCCAGTAGTTGGTTGACCAATTGTTCTTAAAAGACAAGTGTTTATTTTTTTTTTCTGAGTTATTTTCTGATTTAACTATTATGTATTTTAGTTTGTGAATGGGAATGAATTATTAGTATCACTCATGTGTTACTTCATCATGTTGTATATGCATCCATATAGGGGTTAAATATGTATATCAATAGTTGGTAAGTTACATGAATGATTGTTAGTAGAAAATTATATTTTTTTTTGTGTATTTCACAAACAATATCCCTCATATAGGATGGGGTACGTTACAGATTGATATCATAGAGAGGTTACAACAATCGGGCTATATGGGCTAGAGGAAACACACATGAAGGGAATTGCATACCCCTTCATAGCGAAGTCAGTCAAATTTCGAGATATGTTTTTTTTAGAAAATTACAGAGCCAATAGAATTCGGGTAGAGCTCTTTACAGACCATGGGAGAAAATCCATATTTGAATATGGAAGAATGAAACAAAGGAACTTTGAGGACAATGATTTCATGATGAAAATCGTAAATGGTTACATGGAAGGCTTTTATTTTCATGGACCCGATGATTTGCGACACTCCTGTCTTTGGTCTATAGGAAAATACAACACCCATATAGTGTCAACCCTATGGAGATATGGACTATTTGATCTAAGTGATAGAGAGATACCATCCATCATATCTCTCAGAATACCACTCGTGGGAGGAGCTCGCGGGAACAATTCCAAGAGTCTTGTGGAATGAGGGTCACATATAAACTAATAATGTTGGAAAATATCATTCCGACGAGAGAATTCTATGAGTGCGATCCCATGAGGACAAGTGTTGTCAATCACATTGGGAGTAGATCTTGGTGATTCATTGGAAATAGGCTTGTAGGAAAAATACTCTGCAAGTGAAAGGTCAAGAAATAAAATTCCATGAAGATCAACTCTACAGGATTGTAGGATGTGAGCTATGAGAAAATATTAAGACATGATAACTTGGCATTTCATGGAGGAGATCCCAATCACAATAATTACTATGTAACTTTGAATCTGAAGTGATCAAGAGCCCTTTAATTAAACGATCCTTAGTGTCATATATGTCATGGTCATGTACCGAGGGTTAAGGACATGGATTTTGGGAGCTGTTGAGATATAGGTTGTTGATCCATGCAATTATTTATGTCCTATATATTAGATGATTATGTTGTCCCGAGAGGGTTGGAAGAGGAAGAGTATTCCATGTCAACATGCCACATCAAATCCATGTAAGAAAAGGGAAGGTGAGTTAGGGATTACCATTATTAAGTCGGGTATAGGTGGGACTCGTAGTTGTTAATGTTAAAGGCAGAGGTCAATGGGGATTAAGTATGAATCTCAATCATTCATTAGGAGAGGAGATCATATCACCAACTCCCATGGAGATCGATGATTAGGAAGGCTTGTTTGATGGTGTTGTAAACTGCAAGTCATGGGAGGATTCATGAGCATGTAAATTTTCTCCCTGGTGGGAAAGGTCGTGAGCCTGAGCCCAATAGTGTTGCGAGGTGTGGAACATGGAGGATATGGGGAGCATGAATTAATTTCCCCCGGTGGGAAAATACCAATAGTGTGGGCCCGATTGTGTTTCAAGACGCAAGGAGATCCATAAGTGTTGCAAGTTTCATCTAGAAGGAAATTTCCTCGTGAAGGTGTTCTGATAGTGTTATAGGCCATAAATATTGAAGGCCTATGTCTAATGGTGAAGTGTAGGAAACATTATCCCAAAGGTTTGGAATGAGTCCACGTGGAAGCTAGTGGGATAGTACATCAATTGAAACATATGTTAGACATGATTACATTATCATAATAAAATTCACAAGAACTTTAG
>JASDQU010372811.1:105236-116986 GCA_032191745.1 Picea mariana
ATATATATATATATATATATATATATAAAGTTTCATAAGTAAAAGTTGATTTGAGAGATAAAGTCAATCCATAATAATAATTGTTACATATTTTTTCTCTTTTTTTCAATATGAGCACTCCACCACCTATTCCAAAAACTCATCCTAACAAGGGGAGGCCCCCCAAAATAACCTAGATATCCTTTACGATTATATGGAATCAATAGAAAAAAGAAGAGAAGAGAGAAATGCCAAAATCCAAATAGAGTTAGAAACATTAGAAAAAATGAGTAAAGAAAGAGACGTAAAACTCCAAATATAGCTAGAGGCAATGATTGATAAAAAAAATTAAAGATACCATTCAAACTCAAATAGAGGATAGATTCTTAGGGTTCCAGAGTGAATTGTAGACAATGAAGGATAGAATTCAAGAAATGGAAAAACATAAACAATCAACCCAAGAAGGAGGGGTTGAATAAAATCACAACTTGAGAGATAGGATTAAAGAGCTAGAAGAAAAACTAACCAACAATTTGACCCTTAGTAAAATGGAAAACAAATTGGATATCAAACCCATCAAAGAGGAAATGAATAAGCTAATCGAACTGGACCATGAGCGTAACAAAAGATCCTTGAACCTCATAATTTTTGGTATAAAATAACAACAAGAGGAGGATACGCTGGCAATAGTAAAAGAAGAATTAAAAAATAAATCACAAATTGATACAACTTACCTCATAGAAGCAAACAAGCTAGGAAAATAATTGATCACAAAGATAGGTTGATCTATGTCAAAATAAGTTGTAATGACCATAAATATAGAATAATTAGTAAATATCCGAGCTTAAAAGGGTCAGGAATATTTATAAATGAAGACCTCATTCCCTAAGACCAAGTTGAATTAAGGAAGGAAGTTCAAAAGGTACAAAAAGCCAGGAAACAAATAAAATGGGAAATAATTAGAAATCAAAAAGCTATTGTTAGGGATAGATACCAAAAGGATAATAATAAATAGGAATTTGGGACACTCGAGATCCTTTTTTGGAATTGTCATGGCTTTCCATGGTGCAAAGGTCCTATGATAAGTTGGATCCCCAGTGATATTGATATTATCTGTCTAGATGAAACTTGGGAGCATGAGGAGTCTAAGGTCCCTAACATGGAAGGATTTGTCTTGTGGTCGACATGGAACAAAAAATCCCACCGTAGAGGGATAGGAGGCATAGCTTGTTATATTAGAAAGAGCATTTCTCCTCATATTCAACTTCATAAGATTGACCCTCTTAATCAATACATTTGGATAGAAATTTCAAACACAAATGCTCAGAAGGTGTATATAGAAATTTGTTATTTTGCACCTATTAATTCTACTTTTTATAAGAAAAATAATCTATATTAAAAGTGTCCCTACAATAATTTAGAACAAGATATTTATAATTTGAAAAATGAAGGTAATATCCTCCTGCTAGGAGACTTTAATGCTAGGACTGAAACTAAACAAGTTACTCTTTTAAGTAATGATTCCAACCATAATCCTTTATGTCTAGATGAGGACCTTGTTTTATCTAATAGCTACAAAATAAACTCTAAAGACCTAATTGATAACTTGTTTGGTATTGAGTTGGTCAAGCTCTGCAGCTCTCAAAACCTAATAACTTGCAATGGAGTAATGAAGTGACCAAACTCCAACTAGATGACCTGTATTCATGGGCTAGGTAGTAGTGTTGTAGATTATGTGATATCTGATATCCCTGTTTCCCACCAAATAACAACTTTTGACCTTTTAAATGACCATGAGCCTGACTCTGATCATAAACCTTTAACCCTAACTCTAAAATTTTCCATGCATACGAGCACCATTGAACATAATTATGATAATCAAAGGAATTTGTGCTTTGACAAAAGTAAAGTTGACATTTTCTTAAAGGATTTAAATAGTAAATTAAACCTCCTTACTTATAAGGACAACATTGAAGAACTCTATCATAATTTTACAACTACCCTTTCCACTTCTATTAACAAGTTCTCTTTCAAGGTGTCCTATAAAAAGAATAATAGAATGACCAACCCTTGGTATGATAAAGAATGTAAAATTGCTAGGAAAACCATTAGGGATGCTTCTAATGAGCCCTTAAAACTCGTTAAGATCAATATGTACAAAGCCCTAATTAAAAGGAAAAAAAATACTATATCAATAAAAGGAAAGAGCAACTTTCAAAACTATACAAGTTGGGTCCTAAGAAGTTTTGGAGCCAAATTCTAAAAAACAATGCTAAAGAAAATAATAGGATTCCCTTAAGGGACTGGAATTCCTACCTTAAAAGTCTCTATGAGTTCCCTAATGCCATGGACACCATTCCTATTTTCCCTACAAAGGAAGAAGTTTTTTCTTTAGATGACATAGAGTTCGGGGTTAAGCGGCTCGCAAATGGGAAAGCTAAGGACATTGAAGGATACCAAGATGAAATTATTAAAGTCGGAGGTCCAATCCTTATCCCTCACATACAAAATCTCTTCAATTTAGCAGTCAAGAAGGGCTTTTCTAAACCCTAGACGTAAAGCCTCATTGTTCCTATTTTTAAAAATGGGGATAGAAACATTCCCTCTAATTATAGGACCATTATGATTAGCCCAATTTTAGTCAAGCTTTATGGAATTATTTTGGAAAAGAAGATTAGCCTTTGGCTAGAAAGTCACCTTAAAAGAGCTAAAGGCCAGGCCATGTTCATGAGATATCATTCAACTGTGGACCATATTTTTACCTTTAGGATCATTGTAGAGGAGTTCCGCAATACTAAAACCAATCTTTTTTATTGTTTTGTTGACTTTAGAAAAGATTTTGACATGGTTCCTAGGAAAAAACTTTGGAATAGGTTGGAAGAGATAAAAATGCCTCTCGAGTTGAGGGCTGATACAATAAGGATGTATGAGAATATTATTGCTAAGTTTAAAAACACTAAGGGCTGGTCAAAAGATATTAACTGCAATATCGAAGTCAAACAAGGCTGTCCCTTGTCTCCTACCCTTTTTGGTATATACATTGACAAGCTAGAAGAATGCTTGGAAAACGAAGGTTGTGTCGGTCCTACTCTCACTGGTATAATCATCAATCTTCTTCTTTATGCCGATGATATCGTTCTTAAGGCAAGGAGACCCCATGATCTTGAAAACCAACTAAGAATCCTCAAGTATTTTTGTTGTAATATGGGTATGACTGTTAATATTGATAAGACCAAGGTCATGATTATTAAATCCAATAAGATCCCTTATGATACCTTTGTATATGACAACAACAACTTGGAGAAAGTGACTTCATACAAATATCTTGGAATTGATATTCACCACAAGCTCAATTGGAATTATAGCATTGAGAAAAGGATTATTGGGGGACGAAAAGATTATTATGGGCTTGTTGACAGGCGTAAGTGACACACCGTCAACTACAAGGATGGATCCGGACCAGGGTTGTCTAATTAACCCAAGCCGTTTGGTATAATCTATCCTGACGGGTTTAATGGCTCTGTTAGCCAACTAAGGTCCTAAAAAAAAGAAAATAAACTACTCTAAAGCTATAACTATGATACTATGTTCATGAATCTAAATATTTACAAGTGTTTAAAATAGAAACATAAATATGAACATGTGATTATGAACAAGATATTTACGATATGCAAGTTTTGGTGGATGTCTTGCGAAATCAAGGTTTTGAAATTGTTTATGGAGTAGATAAAGAAAGAACATATTTTTATATTTTTTGTTTAATAGTTTGAAATCTAAGAACTCAAAAGATACTAATAAAACATAATCTGAAACAAGAACAAAATAATAGTCACAACCAATTTTAAACTATCTTATTTCATTAATAGATAAACTAATAATAGAAATTGAATGCGAATAAAACTAACCTGAGATTAGTCTCATACTGTGTCTATATCCCTATGAAATTCAATCTTCTAGCTATCTTTCATGTTAGAGAAATCTTTAACAGGCTTGTGCTAACGTATCCAGAATAAAATCAAGGTATTTTTGGGAGCAATGATATAAGAACAGAGTAATAAACATATAAATACAATGACCTTGTAATGATCAATGTTTAAAGTAAAAGAAATTTTAACATGAAGCATTCATATAATACATCACTTAACATCAAATCATAAATCAATGATATTAAAATGAAATAATGATCACAGGTGCCCCTTTTCACAGTTCCAACCATCCCTTTTAAATCCCAACAAAGAGTATCGATCCCATATCTTAAGATAGGGTCAGATCTCACAAAATAATATTGGTTTTAACAGTTGATTCAAGTTTGCTTGACAACAGAACAATTCAACATAAAATAGAATGAGTTTGTTTGTAATAATATTGTCCTAATACTATTTAACATATATAAAACAAATTTTGTTCAAAACTGGTTCTATGACACATAACTGAAGTAGATCAACATCTACTTCCTCAATATTAATCCTTGGTCTATGAGCTGGAAACTTCTTTGACAATTTTAGGCGAAATCTGGAAAATTTCACTTCAAAGAACAACCCGCACTTGCTAAACCATTCACCACTTCTGGAATCTACTTGCGATTAAGCTAAAGAAACACGTTCTGCAAAATGGGTTTTCAGTGGTTTCTCTAAATTCTTCATCGTTTTCCCGCAATGTGCCCTGCAAAATTACTTCTCCATTCTGTTGCGGACAAAATCTTGAAACATCGGGCTTGAAGATTCACTTGCAGATCCTAGAATATGTCATTTCTGGAGAAACACTTCTAGGTTTAGGTAAATAGACCTTTTTCCCAGATGGTTTTTCAACGATTTCCCAAAATTCCTCTTCGTTTGTTTGTAAATTGCGTTCAAAAACTACTCCCTGTGGAATGACAAGAATCCCCAAACCTGTCATTTTTTGTTCTTTCTTTGATGTGAGAATAGACAAATAGATCACGATCTGGTTGCATCTCCAATTTGACATCATGTAAAAAAAACCACATGCTTCACTTCAATTTGTAGGGCACATGAATATCCTCAAGCTTATCACCGGGTCAAACAAGGACACATTACTCCTGAAAAATAATCAATGAAAAAGTAATTAATTAACCACTGAGTATTAAGAGGATAGCCATAGAATCGTAATCAAGATTTGCATAACCATTCAAATATCTATTGACCACAAAGCCCAACGCATCAATCATTTAACTATTTTAATAATGGTTGTGACTGTCATTGGTGTCTAAAGCATGCATGTTTCAATATGATTCCAATCTTTAATGAGAGTGACATGTGCAATTATAACCATATCAACAAAGTGTCAATGATGTTGCACCATGTTTATGGTGCGTTGGCTCAAAATGCATTGTTCACAGTTCAAAAGTTTTAACCCCATATATGACGTGTTTTTTCCATAAGAATACTACGTTGAGTTCCGACCAATTCGAACATATGATTATTCAAGTATCGAAATAAAGGTTGAGATAAGGTGCTTCTATACTTGGTCTTACAAGATTAAGTGAGATCATTACAGCCTTATGGAGGCATTAGCATCATCCAACCCTTGTGTCATTTGATAATTATTGATGACCCAGCTTTCTTATACAAAATGGGTTATGTAGGATGTCATTAATAATAAAATTTCAAACATTTTGTGTTATAATAACTAGATCCTTTTGATATCATTCAAAACTTGTGATAAAAGGTCATGTAAATCATTTCAAACCAGTCTCGGAACAAAAAGACTTTCAAATAGCCAAATTTTGTAGCTTTCTTTTAATCAATCATGCAACCTTCTAGAAACACAAGACATGAGCCATAAACAATTTTGGAAACACAACTCATCCAATCCATAAGATCCTTCAGTCCACATGACAGTCATTACTAGCCAAAATTAAATGAAAACCGATTATATAACTCATTGTAATTGTCAAGATTCAAAACAAAATTATTAAACCATAGACTTTCAGGGTAGAGCTCATATGTTTTAAGACATTTGTGTATCATATCGTGTATTACCAAAAATATGAGTCCGTCTCTCACACATTCAAATTCGACCTAATGTGAACAAATGTCATATAAAAAGATGTGTCGCAATAAGCCTTCGTACTTGTAAGGCCATTGTAAATTTTCCATATTTACAACCAAGCCATTCTTAAAGTTCACAAGAAAAATGATATACAATAGACAAATTCAATAAGAGGTAGTGACAAATTCGCAAATCGTGAAGTTCATTCGTTGGCATCAAAACTCTGTAGAAAACAAAATGAAATGGCGTTTGAATTTCATGTTTGAAGTCATGAAATTCAAACCAGACAAAAGGAAAGAATACAACACAAAGACCACTCTTAAAATGAATGTAAACCATACAAAAAACAATTTATAAATGATAACAATAAAGAAGATCATATATACATGCCAAACAATGAATTTAAAAATCTCATGCTATAAATTAAGTTATTCATAAAAATAACGAAAACGTGAGATGGTTGTTGGGCTGCCAACAATGGTGACTCACTGGGAGAAGCAGTTATCTCTTCATCATCAGAAATTTATATCAAGGAACGGATGACTTAGAGATAATTATTAGAAACAATTAAATGACAGATCAAGCATCTCGACAATAACTTAGAAAAATTAACACAGTCATAGTATTGGATAAAGTTCTATACAAAAATTGTAATCTGATATCTCGTTTCGATCACAGTGGTAACGATGTTTATACAGATAACTCCAAAACTGTTGACAGGGCCACTACTACCAGCAGGCGTCTATAGCCTCGGTAGGGATGTCATTTAACCCACTCTAGTAGCCAACAATTTCGGGNCAAAAATTGTAATCTGATATCTCGTTTCGATCACAGTGGTAACGATGTTTATACAGATAACTCCAAAACTGTTGACAGGGCCACTACTACCAGCAGGCGTCTATAGCCTCGGTAGGGATGTCATTTAACCCACTCTAGTACTCCTATCCCATCCAAGATTTGTCCATTTATGATAAAAACATCTTCACACTTGATCAAATTAAAAGACATACCTGAGAATCTTTTCAAACCCAGCATTGCTTCGTTGCCAGTGGGCCTATTCAGTACCCCAACAAAGTTGCCTTGGTATCATGAGTGCATTTACCCGTTGTCAACAAACCTGTTCAGTGTCCCAGCGGGTTTGCAAACACTTCCCACACATTGTAGTGCTTACAACTCTCTAGAATTTGTTTATAAATTTGCAGAAACTTCATGATATTCAAGAGAGTGGAGTGATACTGAAAATATCATAGTTTGGAAAAAATTTGATCATTGGAAAATTATTTTTTTGTATTGATGAATTCCATTATGATTTGGACAGTTATATTTATGTAAGAAATCATCTATAGGATGGGGAAGTACAATGAGTTGTTCTCATTAAAATAGGGGCAGTGTTAGAAGTTTGTTAAGGATAATCGTGTTTTCCTGTGATTTTAATGAGAATCCAGGAACATTGTTTGAACATAAACTTCCTTCTGTTGTTCTAAGTTTTAGCACTTACTGCTCAGGTGCCTGAAAAGTTATTAACTGCTACTAAAGAATAAGAGTTTTTATTCCTTTCAACAAATGAAATGATGATACAGACATAATTATTCAGAAAACAAATCAAAATCAAGCAAAATGAAAAGAACCAAAACCAAAAACAAAAAAAAGGAAATTAAAAATATTCACAAGAGGGTGGATCTGAAATCATCAAACGAAATATCTCTTGAGAGAGACTAAAAGAAAAAGAGAAAAATCCTTATTACTATGAGTTCAATCCTACTTGTGGCACCTTGGGTTAGGGTAGAATTTAAAGTTCAGATTTACTTATCTCTTTACGTTTCATTTAAAATTTTCATGATGATACTATGTTTTTTGAAAGGAAAAGTTCAACGAAAAGATGAGAGAAAAGGGTCAAAGTGGACTTCCCTGACAACATTCATATTATGGTTCTCTTGGTGCACCCACTTATGTTCATAACTACATTATTACAAGGAGAAACCGTGAGAAATAAAACTAAAAGAAAACCTACTCCTAAACCTACTCTAACTACTAAACAAATCAAAACACTAAGTAAAATCATGCTTCCAATGTAGGTATCAGAGTAACTCCAATCTTGCAATGGAAACAAAATCAAATATTACTAACGAGGATGGCAGTATATCGAAAAATGAAAAAAATGTATCATACTTACCTTTATCATCATCACTTAAGAAAAAAGAAAACATGGCCTTACCATTCCCTTGAACATTCTTTTTGTATGAATCCTCCAGCCATTCTACAATTTTGTCATTATATGGATCACAAAAATATAAAAAAAGGGGATTGTGAAGCTTGTGAGAATTATGGGGACCTGACATAACAATCAACCTAGACCGAAGTGCCCCATCCTCCCGACAATTTTCACTTTGTTCCATATTTTCTCCATCTGAAGGATATAAAATGAGTGTGTCAAAATTACCTCCTTGATCTCTAAATAAAGTGAAGATAATCTTACCATTCCCTAGAAACTTTTCGAGATATGAATACTCCAACCAATCTGCAACCTTAACATAATACATGCAATTAATAACATGGGATTGTTCGAAAGAATTCACATACGACAAATATTCCTGATGAGAATAAAGTATTAGACTATCAAGGAAAGAATCTTGTATAAAGGTCGAATCAATATGGTGAGAACTTATCGTGATTCTCGATCAAAAGAGAAGTGTCTCATTCTCTTGAAACTTTCCATTGATCTTAGATATTTCAAGATTAAATATTTGAGGTGGACTAAATGGAATGACCAACATTTTTGAATAATCATCATTGGTAGTAATATTTGGTTGATTATACTTTTCAACCTCAAATAATTGATCATGGAAAAATTTAGATCCTTCTTTCAACACAAATTGAGATGAATTAATGGAAGATGTAATTTGAGACTCTTCCAAATCGTTTCTTGATTTACCCATGGATAATTGATGAGAATAAAAATTAAGATGTTCATGGGCAAAAATATTTTCCTCATTATCTTCTATTCGATAATCTCTATTAATTTGTACCTGATTATATAATGTTGAATTATCTCCAAGGTAATATTGCACAACATTGGGATCAAAAATATCAGGGTACAAGGAATAATATATAGAAGAATTCAGGAGACAAAATACACCTCTTGAAATGATAGGTATATGCGTTTTGAAATTTGGTTTTGTTCCCTCTCCTTGTATAAACTGATCAACCTCTGTTGTATTCTCTTTTAAAGAGTACAAGATAGTTTCTAAGAGACAATTTGGTTCCTTGTGTAAGGGAAAATTTGAGAGCAAATCACTAGAGATAGAAGGTTGATTAATAGTCTGACTAATGATTTTGTCTCCTATTGATTGATCATGGATCTGTTCAACTAAATTAGGGGAATTTTTATCGTCCACATGATTATCAACTTCACATTCGACCTCTTTTACTTTAGAAAAAATTATAAAATCTATGAGAGTGTCAACTATCATCTTTTAAAGTCAAGGCTCCTTCTTTGATAGGAGGATACATTGTTGGCGAAGAGTGATTAGAGGTGACAATTGCATTTTGTAAAATATGATGTTGCTGATGATTTGCCAAAATGAAAGAATTTGACAAAAATTGTGGTGCTTCAAAATCTTCAAGATCAACATGAAAATTTGAACCATCTTGAGATTGAGTATTAGTGCTCAATTCAGATTGGTTAACAATTAATTGAACTTGCTTTTCTGAGAGAGAAATGAGATATTCAAACCATTCATTAATAAGCGACATTTCTTTCAAAGGGAATCTAGTACAAACATGTATGAACCTAATTGCAAAATCATTGAATGATTTGCCATTTTCTTTCCTTTAGAAACTTAAATCTTCACTTAATTCATCATAATCATAATTGTTAAAATATGAAAAAAACTCAATTACAAACTTAGACAAAGAATGAATCGAATTAACCAGAAAATATTCGAACCAATATTTAACCCGACCTCGGAAAGTGAGAGCAAACAATCTGCATGTAAAATTAGGATCACTTATATTATGTCTTAAAAATTTATAAAAAAAAATAGAAATATGGTCTACTACAGATGTGTTCCCTTCATCATCAAAGGTGAGTTCTGAAAAGAGAACAGTTGTCTTGTTGGGAATAACTGGTAATGAAACATCGAAATCATGTTCCAACACATTGATTTGGGTAGGAGCCATGAAAAATTAAGAATTTTAAGACATTCACTCCAAATAGTTGGCTTGTCATGTAACCTTCCTTGTAGTGCATTATAAGATGACACAGAAGAAGGATTTATAAATATGGAATTATGAAAGGCTGAGGGGTGAAACATTTAATCATTAAATCGACCCCGACCGTCCTTCTAGTGCCATTTGTTGATGGGTGTAAGTGACACACCGTCAACTGGAAGGATAGATATGGACCGGGGTTGTTTAATTAACCCAATACGTTTGGTATTATCTGTCCTGAAGGGTTTAATGGCTCCGTTAGCCAACTAAGGTCCTAAAAAATAAAAAAAATAAACTACTCTAAAGTTATAAATACGATACTATGTTCATGAATCTAAATATTTACAAGTGTTTAAAATAGAAACATAAATATGAACATGTGATTATGAATAGGATATCTACAATTTGCAAGTTTTGGTGGATTTCTTGCGAAATCAAGGTTTTGCAATTGTTTATGGATTAGATAAAGAAAGAAAATATTTTTATATTTTTTGTTTAATAGTTTTAAATCTAAGAACTCAAAAGATACTAATAAAACATAATCTGAAACAAGAACAGAATAACAATCACAACCAATTTTAAACTGTCATATTTCATTAATAGATAAACTAATATGAATAAAACTAACCGGAGATTAGTCTCATATTGTATCTATATCCCTGTGCAATTCAATCTTCCATCTATCTTGCCTATGAGAGAAATATGTAACAGGCTTGTGCTAACATCTCCATAATAAACTCAAGGTATTTTTGGGAGCAAGGATATAAGAATAGAGTAATAAACATATAAATCCAGTGACCTTGTAATGATGAATGTTTACAGTAAAATAAATTTTAATGTGAAGCATTCATATAATACATCACTTAACAGCAAAGCATAAATCAATGATATTAAAATGAAATAACAATCACAGGTGTCACATATGAACAACAAATCATAGACAAAATTTAAAATGCTAAATAAAATGAAACATTATATGCTAATAAGGATAAAGTTGTATAACATATTAATATTCCAAAATATAAAAGGAAAAACGAAATGGAACAGTGTCACACTAGTCTAAAGCCGAAATGTGAACAACTTGTCCATTCAGTCTTGGGAATTACATGTCCATAATGCATTCGAATCAAAGATGTCCCTTTTCACAGTTCCAATCATCCCTTTTAAATCCCAACAAAAAGTATCGATCACATATCTTAAGATAGGGTCAAATCTCACAAAATAATATCGGTTTTAACAGCTGATTCGAGTTTGTTTGACAACAGGACAATTCAACATAAAATAGCATGAGTTTGTTTGTAATGATATTGTCCTAATACTATTTAGCAGATATAAAACAAATTATGTTCAAAACTAGTTCTATGACGCATAACTGAAGTAGATAAACATCTGCTACCCCCATTGTGACATCCCCTTCGTTATGTCTATGAATAGCGAAGTACAATAGGAAATTTTTTTTTTTTTTTAACAAATAAGAATTAACAACATCACCTAATTCATATCAATGCAAAAACATGTGACATCATAACTGAAGTGACACATGATCAGAATAT
>JASDQU010372812.1:22110-35463 GCA_032191745.1 Picea mariana
ATATATATATATATATATATATATATATATATATATATATATATATATATATATATATATATATATATATATATATATATATATATATATATAATTTTTGCTCTAATATGGGTATGACTATTAATACCAATAAGATGAAGGTCATGATTATTAAATCCAATAAGATCCCTTATGATACCTTTGTATATGACAACAACAACTTGGAGGAAGTGACTTCATACAAATATCTTGGAATTGATATTCATGACAAGCTCAATTGGAATTATAGCATTGAGAAAATGATTATTGGGGGATGGAAAGCTTACTATGGGCTTGAAAACAATTGTAAATCAACTGATCTTTGGGGTTGGGATAAGAATAAAATCCTCTTTGAGACTCCCGTTACACCCGTTATTGTTTATGGATGTGAAGTCTAGGGTTGTAGTATCTCTTGTGAATCCTAGAGAAAGATAGAGAAAAAGAATTTTAAACCTATAAACTCAAAATTAAAGGAAATACGCCCTATCCCATCCTCCTCTTAGAAACAAGACTCTCCCCCATTGAGAGCATGAATATGACTAGTACCTAATGTATAAGAACAAGTTAAACAACATGGAAGACAAGAGGCTCCCTAAAATTGCTTCAAAATCAAGTCATAACCACCATCGACTGAAGCAAGGATGGCATAAAGATGCTCGGTCTTGGCTAAACTATTGGGGAATCATGGAAGAAAACATTTTGCAAAAAAAATATATTATTAAGAAAAATATCAAATCAAAATTTAAAGAGAAAATGTGATGTGATAAAGAGTTAGAGGAAAAAAAGAAAATTAAGGTATTATAAAGATGTAATCAACCCCAATCTAGAACATCAAAATTATCTATCTATTTTTCCAAGTGTAAAGAAAAAAATAAGCATTGCTAAGATAAGAACAAATTCTCACGAGCTCCATAGTGAAACTAGGCGTTGGTCAATTCCTAAAATGTCATGGGGTGAAAGAGTGTGTCAGCTTTGTGACACTAAGAAGGTTGAAGATGAAAATAACTTTCTCTTAGATTGTCAAGCCTATACCCGTATTGGATCTCATTTTCAAAATATTTATTACACTACCAACCTTCCTAACATCTTAACTCAACAAAAGTACATGGTGATCTTGGAAATCTTCTCTTAGTGCTTTTTGAGCACAGAAACAAAATTCTAAAGAATCACAAGTAATCACTTACCCTCTTAAGGTCCGATAGACCAATTCGGTCTTAGTGGACGTTAATCATCATCATCATCATCATCATCGTCATATATAATAAACATTTATAAGTTAAAATTAAAGTATTAATTTACATTAGTGTCTAATGTAACATATTAAATGATTGATAAATTAATAATGTAATGCATTAATTAATTAATTAATTAATTAATACATTGATAAGGTAATAATACACTAATAAATTAATACATTAAATATATCATTATATACATTAAATGAATTAAAAATAGATTACTAAAATATTAATACATTAGTCAAGTATTAATACACTAATAAAGTAATAATTTATTACATTAATGCATAATGTAACACAATAAACTAATAATACATTAACAATACATTATTACATTGTTGTAATATATAAATTAAAGTATTAATGCATTATGCATAATCTAACATATTAAATACTGATACATTAATAATGTAATGTATGAATTAATTAATACATTAATACATTTTTAACCAATACATTGTTAAAATATTAATAAAATAATAAATTAATACATTAATTATACATTATTAAAGTAATAATACATTAATACATTTATTGAAAATGATTGTGGTTGATTATGGTGGACCATCATCATGGTTTCTTATGGTTATGACTATAAATGACATTGATGTATATTGTAATGTATTAATTTAATTAATTAATAAATTAATAAGTTTTTAATAAATACATTACTAAAGTAATAATACATTATTATATTAATATAATGTATAAATTAAAGTATTAATTTACATAAATGTATAATATAAAATATTAATTAATTAATGCATTGATAAAGTAATGTATTAATTAAGTAATACATTTATATAGTATTAAGGTATTATAAAGATGTAATCAACCATAATCTAGAAGATCAAAATTATCTATCTGTTTTTCCAAGTCTAAAGAAAAAAATAAGCATTGCTAAGATAAGAACAAATTCTCACGAGCTCCATAGTGAAATTGGGTGTTGGTCAATTCCTAAAACGCCATGGGATGAAAGAGTGTGTCACCTTTGTGACACTAAGAGTGTTGAAGATGAAAAACACTTTCTCTTAGATTGTCCAGCCTATACCCATATTGGATCTCATTTTCAAAATATTTATCACACTACCAACCTTCCTAACCTCTTAACTCAACAAAAGTATGGTGATCTTGGAAATCTTCTCTTAATGTTTTTTTATCACAGAAACAAAATTCTAAAGAATCACAAGTAATCACTTACCCTCTTAAGGTCCGATAGACCAATTCGTTCTTAGTGGACATTAATCATCATCATCATCATCATCATCATCATCATCAATTAACATTAATTAAGTAATACATTTATACAATATTAATTACTACATTGTTAAAGTATTAATATAATAATAAAGTAAAAGATTAATAATACATTGTAAAAGTAATAATAATAAAAATTATTTCATACCTTTAATACATTAAATGAATTAATAAATAAATAAGTAAAATATTAATATATTAATGTAACATATTTAATTATTACTAAATTAATAATTCATTAATAAATACATTCTTAAAGTATTAACTATTTAATAAATACATTACTAAAGTAGTAATACATTAATAATGTATTATTTAAGTGTTAATACAATAATACCTTAATTGAAAATGACTATGGTCGAGTATGGTTGACCATGACCATGGTTTACTTTGGTAGACCTTGGTTGACTTTGGGAAGGACAGGTTCGCTATGGTTGACCATGGATGTCCTTCATCGTGGTTGAGTGAGGTTCACCGTGACCATGGTTCACTATGGTTGATCAAAGTTTATTATGGTTGAACATGCCCATGGGTGACCTTCGTTGACCATGTGGATCTCATTATGCTGGGCCATGTTGATTATGTTCATCGTAGTTTACTATGGCACTACTACATGCAATGTTGATCATATTTTGTTCGTCAAATTGCGACATCATGTTTTGTTCGTCACATGCCAACATCAACTTTTGTTCATCACATTGTGAAATCAACTTGTGTTCATCACATGTCGACATAAGGTTTTGTTCATCACATTGTGACATTATAATTTTTTCGTCGCTTGATATCGTAAGGTTATGGTCATCAAATTACGACGAGTGTTTATGTTTCTCATGATATGGAATTGGAATAGGTTTGTCATAGTTCGCTAGTGGGTTATGTTTGTCACATTGTGACATCGAAAAATGTTTGACACATCTGCACATTGGGTTGTGTACATAAAATTGTAACAATAGGTTGTGTTTGTCCCATTGTGACATTTGGAAATGTCTATCACATTGCATTTGTCCCATTACAACATCAATTTATGTTCATCTGATTGTGATGTTCGTAATTGTTCGTCACATTGTGATGTGTGTATATGCTCATCACAATGTGACCTCCATATCTGTTCGTTGCATTGTGGTGTTACTATGTTTGGAGATTCCATTGTTACTATGTTCGACACATTACGATGTTTGGAAATGTTTGTCACAATAGGGCGTTTGTATATGTTCGTCACATTGTGATGTTACTCTGCATGGTAGATGGAAACATTACTATGTTCGACACATTACAACATTTGGAAATGTTTTTCACTTTGCAACATCCATATATGTCTGTCACATTGCGACATTACGATGTTTGGTAGATTGCAAGTTTACTAAGTTTGACACATTGCAATGTTTGGAAGTGTTTGTCACATTGCGACGTCAACATATGTGTKCCATATTGCAACGAGAGGAAATGTTTGTCATATTGCGACGACAGGGTGATGTGGGACGTATTGACACATTTATTTATGTTCGTCACATTGTGACATGTATTTATGGTTGTCACATTGCGAYGCTACRATCCACATTGCGACGACATGCCTATTTTTGTCAGATTACAASGTTACTATGTTTTGTAGATTGCAATGTTACTATATTCATAAAATTGTGACGTTACCATGTTCGTCATATTGCAACACTATATTTCATCACATTGCAATTTTATGTGTTTGTCACAATGTGACTTTACTATGTTTGGTAGATTTCAATGTTACTATGTTGAACGCATTGTGACATTTGGAAAAAAAAATTCACATTGCGACATTGGAGTGTCACAATGCAACATCACGAAATGTTCATCACATTGCAACGACATGCCTATGCACATCCATATATTTTCATCACATTGCGATGACTTGCATATACACATCCATATATGTTTGAAACATTGTGACGTTTGGAAACATTTGTCACATTATGATGTCTGTATATATTCGTCACATTGTGATGTTTGTAAGTGTTTGTCACATTGTGACGTCACGATATGTACATCACATTGAAATGCGAGGAAATATCCATCATATTGCAATGACAGGGAGATGTGGGACATATTGCAACCTCACTTTATGTTTATTACATTGCGAAGTTACTATTCACATTGAAACGACATGCCTATGTTCGTCACATTGAGACATTACTATGTTTGGTATATTGCAATGTTACTATGTTTGTCACATTGTGAATTTAATATGTTCATCACATTGCAACATTATATGTTCATCACAGTGTGAAGTTAATATGTTTGCTAGATTGAAAAGTTAATTTGTTCGACACATTGCAATGTGTGGAATTGTTTGTCACATTGTGACATTAGAATAAGTGTGTGACATTGCAACATAAGGAAATGTTCATCACATTGCAATGAAAGGATGGCATGCACTAGAGTGCAATGTAATTTTATGTTACGATGACATGCCTATGTTCATCACATTACGACGTCAATCTATGTTCATCACATTGCAATGTTATTGTGTTTGTTAGATTGCAACGTTACTATGTTCGTCATTGTACAATGTTATTATGTTCGACACAACGCAACATTACTATGTTTGTCATGTTTTAACTTCTTGTTTTATTCTTCATATGGAAATGTTGGTGGAATTTTCATTGCATGAAAAAGTTTTTTTGTGTCCCACGCATTATGAAAAGTAAGCTTTGGTGAAGCTTTAAAAAAATTTCTAACAGTGTTTCCTTTGTGAAAAATATAGGAACTTTGAAGTGATGCTTTGTGAAAAATATAGGAACCTTGAATTGATGCAATATATTACATAGAATGAAACTTAGAATCACAATTTTTTAAAGGACATTGATAACATATTATCTTGAACTATAAAATCTATCCCATCTGAATACGAATATATAAAATTAGTGTATCCATTTATGCATTCCTTTTTTTTGGTGTCGCAATTTTCAATTGTTAAGAAAGAACAAAGGAATGAGTTAAAATCAATTATGATTTATAGTAGTAAAATATTTAACTTGAATCCTGTTATGAGTAACTGTGATCAAGGTCGTGGTATTTTATTTCTTGGATAGATTCATACAACTAAATTTTCATGCAAGGACATTCTAGGGGAAAGTGTTTTTCATCTTCAACCATTTTAGTGTCACAAAGATGACAAATTATTTCATGTCATTGTGTTTTCTTTGTACATATTATTTTCTTTTTTATATTTTATAATGAAATAAATTTTTCATAGGAAATAAATAATACATTAAATTAAATTAAATTAAAATCATTAAATTATTATCATTACATTCTTATTATAAAATTATTATTATTTAAATGATCTTTTAATTATTATTTTCTTCTTATTATAAAATAAATGTTAATACAAATAACCTTAACTTTAATATAATCACAACCCTAATTTTAATGGGAATAAATCTAACCCTAATCTCACTCTAACCCTAACCCTAATAATTATTAACAATAATTGAAATGTATAACCCTAATTTTAATGAGAATAACTCTAACCCTAATCCCACTCTAACCATTTATACTGATATTAATGTCTAAGGCATCGTGAGCTTGTTTTGATATTTATAATATTGTGAAAAACCTCATATTTGCATGCATAATGCATAAAATGCATTAATAAATACATTACATTATTACCATAAAACAAAATTCATATTTATAAATACTTGTATTTATATTTATAATATTGTGAAGAACACTATTTGCATGTATAATTTTACAAACACTACTATTATAACACAAAAAACCAAACATATATTAATTTCAACTCTTAACTTTTAAATAGATAAATTAATAAATTAATATATAAATGCTAAAGTAAACTAAGTTATTGATAAATTAACAAATAAATACATTATTAATAAATTATTAAGTTATTAAGAAATTAATACCTTATTAATTAATACATTGCTAAAGTATTATTACACTAATAAAACAATACAATATTACATTAATAATACATTAAATACATTACCATAGTGTGGATACATTAAAAATTGATAAAGTATTAATAAATAATATATTAATTAAATTAAAATTAAAAGTGTTAAATTATTATTATTACATTTTTATCATTAAATTATTATTATTTAAATTATTTTTTTATTGTTATAAAAAAAAACTTAATACAAATAGCTTTAACTTTAATACAATCATAACCCCAATTTTAATAGAAATAACCCTAATCCTAATCTCAATATAATTGTAACTCTAATAACTATTAACAATAATTAAAATGTATAACAAAAGTGATAACTTTCCTTTAAACTTTAATGAGTAAATATTAAGATTAAAATCTAACTCATCCTCAACTTGTATTTATATTTATAATATTATAAAAAACACTATTTACTTCAATAATACATCAAATACATTACATTATTACTATAAAACACTATTTGTATTTATAAATATCTATATTGATAACACATTTCTTCTATTTATATTTCTAATATAGTGAAAAATAATTTTTACATATATAATTTTACTATTAATATTATTATAGCATAAAAAAATTAAAACATATATTAATTTTAATTTTTTATTTTTAAATAACTCTTCTTTTTAAATAACTCTTTATTTTTAAATAAATAAAATAAACATTATAAATAAATATTAAATTGATTAAAACAACATATGATAACACATCTCTTCTATTTATATTTCTAATATAGTGAAAAACATTTTTTACATATATAATTTTACTATTAATATTATTATTATAGCACAAAAAAATTGAAACATATATTAATTTTAATTTTACTATTAATATTATTATTATAGCAAAAAAAATTG
This sequence comes from Picea mariana, assembly GCA_032191745.1. NCBI lineage: Eukaryota > Viridiplantae > Streptophyta > Pinopsida > Pinales > Pinaceae > Picea > Picea mariana. Next base: position 29,430 of record JASDQU010372812.1, read on the forward strand.
AAACATATATTAATTTTAACTCTTCATTTTTTAAATAACTCTTCTTTTTTAAATAGATAAAATAAACTTTATAAATAAATATTAAATTGATTAAAACAACATATCACCGTGAACGTATGATGATTTTCATAATTCTCTTTCATAAACGCATGGGAAATTTTATTAATTGTTCAAAACTCTTAATTCTTTACGGACTCTTAAAATACAAGTCTAGTACATTTATTTATGTGTGATTTTCATAATTCTCTTTCATAAACTCATGGGAAATTTCATTAATTGTTCAAAACTCTTAATTCTTTGACGGCTTTTAAAGTACAAGTCTAATACATTTATTAATTATTTACGGGTTTTTAAAATATAATTCTAGTCAATTTATTATTTATTTAGGGTTCCTAAAGTCAAGGTGTCATCGAGGGTATACAGAACGAATATTAGGAACGCAAGGTAATGAGCGCTAGAGGGTTAGGTATGTTCAGAACAGGTTGTCCTAATTGAAAAACCAATGAGCTTCAACAATATGTGCATTAATTAAATCTCCTAGCCAATAGAACCACAAAACATTGAAGTCGTTGCTTAGTTTATAACAATGTTTATTTCAATCATATATCATTTATAAGACTGAGGTGTCAAAGGCATGCGAATTTCTACCATATATCATTGATAAAACTGTGACATTACAAGCACACAAAAATCACACTGAATTTACTTATAAGACCGCGCGGTTACAAGCACGTGAATTTATACCACATATGATGGATAGCAAACAAAAACCAGATTGAATTTTCTTAATCTCCATCTGCCTTATTCACACCAATATATTTTATCCATACCAAACCAAAACTCTCGGACACCAATATATTTTATCCATAAAGGCCAGGTCTTAATTATGTAATCAACTCACTCCCTCACTTTTCATAAAAAAAAATTTGAATGGGTTATATACTTTTACACTGCTCTACACAAGTGATGGTTTCTTTCTGTAATCAACTCGCTCTATCACTATTGATCAAAGAGATCAGTGGGTTATATACTTTTACAAAATCCACTTATGTTCCTTTGAAAAAAATGCACAAGGGAAGTTTTTTTTATGGTGTGGCGCCTTAAAAAAACCTGTGATTTGACGACTTTCAAGAAAATACCAGTCAACATGGAACCAAATTTTACACTGAATACTTTATAGAATAAACCCCTATCAGAACCAAAAGAAAAGAACATGCTAAAAATTTAAGTTTGGTCATTGTTGTCTTCACTATGATTCTCCATACCAGTCGCTGGTTTATTTGGATCAAATGGCCGAGATGGGACTCCAGGAGAAGTAGCAGTCTTGAAAATGCCAGTTTACATGGCCACAAAATCACTATCATTCTTCATACCAGTCGCTGGTTTATTTGGATCAAATGGTCGAGGTGGGACTCCAGGAGAAGCAGTCTTGAAAATGCCAGTGCCAGTTTACATGGCCACAAAATACCTCACATTATTAATGTATTAATAATGTGAGATTTCACTGTCATCTTGAAAATACCAGTTTATATGTCCACAAAATTTTAAGATGAAGACCTTATACAATAAACCCCTATCAAAACACAAAAAAGGAGCATGTCAAAAATTTAAGTTTGGTTGTTCCTATCTTAGTTGGAATAATAATGTCAAAATGTTAAAATTAGGGTTGTTCCTATCTTAGTTGGAATAATAATGTCAAAATGTTAAAATTAGAATTTCTTTAGATTGTTAGGATAAGTGTAAGTAGAGATCCGTTTTGATCCTATTTCTAAGAAGGTAGTTAACAGCTCTCAGAGCTTATAAATGTAATCCTTTCTGATTAATGTAGGTGTTGAGTTAATCGTGAGTTCTATCTCACTTTCTAATTTGGTATCAGAGCCCAAGGAGGAGAGCGTGAGTGGTTGCTGGATCGGATCGTTGTATGCGCTGAAGGAGGCGGTTTTCCATCTGCTAAGGAAGATCGTTGTTGTTTTATCATCTGAGCGAAGATTGCAGCGAGAGGATCACGGAATGAAACAAGAGGCACGCACTTATACAGATCGCTTGGATCGCTGTGGAGGTCGACCGTGTAGAGTGAAGAGAGGCGAATCACTGCTCTCAGTGAGGATCCGCTTGATTGAGGAAGCACTGCGTGCATCAATTATTTCTCGACATCGCACCAGTTTGTTGCGTACAAGGAGATCATTGATTCGAGGACTGTAGCAGAGAGAAGTCTCATGGAGGTTATATGACCTCGGTCATCTGTTAGAGAATAATGGAGAATCAGATAAGATTGTTACAAGCAGATTCGCGAGCGGTTCAGATCCATTTATGTCGGAGTCTGTTAAACCTGCTCCTCTGCTATATATATATATATAATGTTCTTCAATGCAAATACAATAAGAGATTTTAGTGTGCGTGAATTCATCTTTCTCGGTCCTCATGAATTCCTGACTTGGTATCAGAGCCTGGTCTGGCTTGATTCCCTCACGGGAAGGCCAGGAGAATGTGAGAGCTGTAGGTGAGAGTCTTGCTGCACTGCTGTGTGGAGGAGGTCGCTGTTCACGAGCTGTGCAATCCGCTGAAATTTTGGAAGGGCGCACGAGAGGAGAGCAGCGCACGAGAGGAGAGCTCTCAAATTATACGTTGTCAAACTCTGCACGTTCCGTTGAAGAGCTGCTGGTTGTTAATCGCAGAGGTCGCTGGAGAAGGAGCGCCACCCATGAATTGAACCACTGTTTGGGCTAATTTAAGGGAACAACTGTCAAAGAAGGAATTCCCTGCAGGATACCTTCAAGAGTTTGCGTGGAAGAGCAGAGGGTTTGTTTTTGCTAGGTAAACACCGCTGGCAGAGACTCCACTCATAGGAAAATTAAAATCTTGGCGCTGAAGGTGAACATAAACGCGCATGAGATGAGATGTGGTCAATGGCCAGTTGTTATTGTTGTTTTCAAATTTGGGCCGCAGTCNGAACCACTGTTTGGGCTAATTTAAGGGAACAACTGTTAAAGAAGGAATTCCCTGCAGGATACCTTCAAGAGTTTGCGTGGAAGAGCAGAGGGTTTGTTTTTGCTAGGTAAACACCGCTGGCAGAGACTCCACTCACAGGAAAATTAAAATCTTGGCGCTGAAGGTGAACATAAACGCGCATGAGATGAGATGTGGTCAATGGCCAGTTGTTATTGTTGTTTTCAAATTTGGGCCGCAGTCAAATTAAAACAACCATCATTTGCAGAATTTGAGAACAAGTTTGCTGAGAAGAATGCGTTGTTTGTTATGGCTAAGCATTCCCTGCGTAGAAGAGCTGTAAAGAGAAAAAGTCCAGATTGCAGAAATTGGTTCCGTTGGAAGGGAGACGATGTGTTGGCAAATTGCAGAAATCGGCTCCAATGGACAGTTGATTATGCCCAAAATTTTATCGCTTACACTTAAACTATTCTTCAAAAAAAGGAGAGGAGATTTCAGTGTTTTTCTAGTGTTTGTAAGTGTGGTGTGCTTAAAGTTTTTTATATGTTTACGTGTTTATGTAAAAGAAAGTAGGAACTTTTGTATCTTGATATAAGATATAAGCTGGCAGCCTCGGTTTCAAGAACAACTGTTCTTATTGGAAGTCACCTTGTATAATTGAATGTTGAGGGCATTCCGTATCAAAGCTTCTCTTCTAGACACTAAAGGATAGCCGAAAGCAAAAATCCGACAAATGGAGGCATGTTCATAGAATGCATCAATAATTGACATCTTTTATCACGGAAGCCCCGATGAGCCGAGTTGTCAAATTGTCCATTGTACAAGTTCATGAATGATGGTCTGAAGCATTTATGCTTTAAATGAGTTGAATGGTAAGCTCGAAGAAGAGGAAGAGAAAGAGCGCAGTCCAGAGGCATNNNAGTGGGTGTAGGAGCTGATGAAGACCAGTCAGACAAGTTGTGTTGTAACCATTTGTTATATTATGTAAGCATTAAAGGTGTGGTAGAAAATAAAATCCATTTCTTCATTAAGGGGGAGTGTTAGAGAATAATGGAGAATCAGATAATATTGTTACAAACAGATTCGTGAGCGGTTCAGATCCATTTATATCAGAGTTTGTTAAACCTACTCCTCTGCTATATATATATATATATAATGTTCTTCAATGCAAATACAATAAAAGATTTTAGTGTGCGTGAATTCATCTTTCTCGGTCCTCATGAATTCCTGACTTCATCTCCATCGTAGATCTAGATCCTAATCTGTTATTTAACATTCTTTGTGAAGTTGTAGCCATCGTTTGCCATTTGTTGTGTGTTGAGTTAGCTACGATCTACATTCTAGAGTAGACAATATCATTCTCCTATGTGTTGTTGTTGTTTGTGTTCACCTGTTATCTGGAGAGGCTATAATCTGCAATCTGTGTGCCCAAGAATGTGGAGTGTTGTGTGCAGAGTTCAGAGTTGTTCAGTGGGTGAGGAGTAATTGTAGAGCTGAGTTGCCTGTGTGGAGGTATTTTTTTTTGAGTTGGTTAAAGAATTTTTTATTGCTGAAATGTCAACTTCATTCCCAATAAATTATCTAAATGAAGCATCCAAGTTGGCTGGCGATAATTACATTGATTGGAAATTTAAGATATTGACAATTTTTGAAGCATGGAATGTGTGGGCTATTGTAAAAGGAGATGAAGCCAAGCCCACAGGTGTTGCTGGAACAGATTGGGATAAACGAGAAACGAAGGCTAAAGTGTTGTTGCGGATGTCTGTCAAGGACAACATAATTCCACACATTAGAGACTGTAAAACGTCCAAGGAGACTTGGGAAATATTGAAAGGCTTGTATGAAACTACAAACTCAAATAGAATTTTGTTTTTGAAGACTAAGTTACTGTCCATAAAAATGGAAGAAAATGAAAATATTACCACCTATGTTTCCAGAATTAAAGATTTATGTAACCAACTAAGTGCAATTGGTGAAAAAGTTTCAAATTCTGACATGGTAACTACTACACTAAAAGGGTTAATCAGAGATTATCATGTCTTTATTTCAAGTCTAGGAGGTAGAGTACAACCACCTACCTTTTTTGAATTGAGAGGGATTCTTCTACAAGAAGAAGAAAGAATGAAGGTGTTTGAGATGGACTCTCATACTTCAAAATTGGTGTTAGTAGAAAAAGAGAAACAACCATACAGGGGCAAGCCATGGGACAGAAACAAAACAGGCAAGTTTCAACCAAGGAATAGAGGCATGACTCAATCAAAATTTGATGCACATAACAAGAAAAATGATGATTGTTTTTATTGTGGGAAACCTCGTCATCATGCTAAAGATTGTTATAAAAGGAGAGCTAATGAATCCAAACAAAAGTTCAGAAGAAATAATGGCAATTATGTGAACAATGACACCTCTATCAATGATGGTTTTAGGAATCTAAAGTTGTTTATTTCCAAAGATGCATTATCTGCAGAGTTTGATGATGAAAGTGCATGGTTCATAGATTCAGGAGCCTCAGCTCATATGTCTTGTAACAAAGAATGGTTTGATGAATATCATGAGAGCACAGATGATACACACATATATTTAGGAGATAACAGATCTCATAAGATTCTGGGATATGGAGTAATATGTGTGAATTTACCTAATGGGCAAATGAAACAAATCCACAATGTGTTGTATGTTCCAGGCATAAAAAAGAACTTGATATCTGTTTCCACAATAACCGATCAAAATTTCAATGTCGAATTTATGCAGTCTAAATGTTTTGTGAAGGATATTCAGAATCATTATAAAGTCATAGCCACAGGAACAAGAATTGGAGGTTTGTATAAGCTTGATGTAACAAGGGGAACTCATCAAGCATTAACATCTACAACAATGTCAACAGTTGAACTATGGCATCGCAGGTATGGACAACTTAATCAAAATGACTTAGTGCTACTTCAGAAGAAACCGATGGTTGAAGGACTTCCTGTTTTGAAAAATGAGCATATAGAATGTGAAGCTTGTGCACTAGGTAAACAGGCACAGGGAAGAATTTCGAGTCCATAAAGAGAAGAAACAGAGAGAGATAATTGAATTAATACATACT
>JASDQU010372813.1:32512-42780 GCA_032191745.1 Picea mariana
CAATCAAGAACCCTAGGAATATCTATGGCATATGAGATGAGGCTTCCTATCTTTAGGGGAGATGGATCTGAAGATCTTGATCAACACTAGTTCCTATGTGAAGCTGTATGGAATATTAAAAATGTCACTAATGAAGCTGTCAAAAGAAACCAGTTTAGTACCACTCTAAGGGATCGTGCATTGAGCTGGTACATGAAGCTTGTCCAAGGAATTTCAGAGCCTAAGACACTGAATCAGATTAAGAATGTGTTGATTGCAAAGTTCAAGAAACCCAAGTCAGAGTCACAATGTATTACAGAGCTAAAAGAGATCAAGCAGAAGGTGGCCGAACCTATTTGGGAATTCAATCATAGATTCAAAACCTTAACAGGTCGATTGAATTTTCAGATCCCAGACGAATAGAACAAAGAATGGTTCATTGTTGCCCTCTTACCACACATCAGAGTTCCCCTGATGCAACAGAAGATTTCTTGGCAGTTTGAGGTGTTGGAGATTTCCATGAAGTTAGAATCAACCCCTAAATTTAAAAACTATGTAGACCATCGAAGTAAGTACTGTTATCCCTCCTGTTGATTCAATAGTATTAAGCAACCAGAGTAATCCCAGTCACTAGAGTGTCCAGAGAACTGTCAACAGTAGTCCACCACATATTCAATCAGGAACCCTAGGAAGATCTATGGCAGATGAGATGAGGCTTCCTATCTTTAGGGGAGATGGATCTAAAGATCTTGATCAACACTAGTTCCTATGTGAAGCTGTATGGAATACTAAAAATGTGACTGACGAAGCTGTCAAAAGAAACCAGTTTAGTACCACTCTAAGGGATCGTGCACTGAGATGGTACATGAAGCTTGTCCAAGGAATTGCACAACCTAAGCCACTGAATCAGATTGAGAATGTGTTGATTGCAAAGTTCAAGAAACCCAAGTCAGAGTCACAATGTATTACAGAGCTAAAAGAGATCAAGCAGAAGGTGGCCGAACCTATTTGGGAATTCGATCATAGATTCAAAACCTTAACAGGTCGATTGAATTTTCAGATCCCAGACGAATAGAACAAAGAATGGTTCATTGTTTCCCTCTTGCCACACATCAAAGTTCCCCTGATGCAATAGAAGATTTCTTGGCAGTTTGAGGTGCTAGAGATTGCCATGAAGTTAGAATCAGCCCCTATGGGAGAATCCAGCTCAGGTATGAGTCAGATCTTGAGTCAGCTAACTAGTTTATCTCTATAGGTCAAAGATATGAAGAAAGACAAGGGAAACGATCAAAGAGAAGACATCTGGTGTGTCAGATGAATATTATAAGGACATGACAAGGAAAAATGTCCCCTATTCAATGAATAATTTCCTTCTGGAGCTCCGAGCCCTTTAAAGCAATTCACCTTACCTTGGTGCGAGGTATGCAGAAACAAACATTTCCATGGTGAGTGCTACTACATGCAAAAGTATGTTCATACACCTACAAATTTGTAATGTACATTTTGTAAGTCTGTAGGACATGATGATAGGGATTGTAGGGCTTACGATCTCATGCATGAAAGGTCTAGAGACATATATAAAATTCAAGGTGAAGTACAACAAGAAGGAAACACTATGCAATATAACTTTCATGGGAGAGGAAAATTCAATCATCACGGTGGATTTAGAGGAAGAGGACGAGGATGAGGAATGGGTCGAGGCCGAGGACAGATCATCTATTATAACTACACACAATCAGGACACCTTGTAAGGGATTTCTAGAACCCTTGTACCACTTGCAACTACTGCATCTCATTTGACCATGTTATAGAAGATTGTCCTATGCTGCTAGCTAAGCTTCAGGAAAGACGAGGACCTCAGTAGAACCCGCAAGTGAAACTGATATATGTTGAACCTCACGGAGAAGACCCTAGAGTTATTGTTATAACTAGAGGTGGTGTTGCTACAGGAGATGACAAAATGACCCAAGGGAAGACTACAGAAGATTCAGGAATCAGGAAAGCTATAGAGAAGACACAAATGTTTGATGCAAAGAAAGAAAGGCAAATATTTGAGGAAGCCAAAAAAAAATTCAGAGGAGATCAAGGCTCTTCATCAAAGACTATACTAGAAGTGAGGGAATATGGAATTCCTCAGGTATTTGATTAGTCTTCTTCGCCAAAAGAAGGAAAAGAGGTAAGGAAGCTCATGGAATTTTTATATACTTGTATTAAGTTGATTTAGGATGAAAGCGTTGTACAAGAGTTAGAAAATTTAATCAGATAATATGAGCTAGGAAAGATAGACCCCTTACTGAATAGGGAAGTACACCAAATTGGTAATAAGAGAAGGACAAATAAGAAATTAAATTTGAATGCTCAAATAGGAGAGTATGAGATAGATTATGTAGTCCTCGACTTAGGGTCAGAGGTCAATGTCATGACGAAGCAAACCTGGGCACTAATGGGAAAACTGAAGTTGATCTATTCCCCTATCAGGATTAGGATGGCTAATTAGCAAGCTGTAAGACCTTTTGGAAGATTGGAACATGTCCCTGTGGGCATCGACAGAGTAAGAATGTTTGCATATTTTGACGTAATTGAAATAGTTGATGATAGTTGTCCTTACCCCGCGTTGTTAGGCATCGATTGTGCTTTCAATAATTCCACTGTGGTTGATTTAAAGAAAATGTGTATGACTTTTGAAAGAGATGTCCTTAGGGTCATTTCACCCTTAGATCTAGATGAAGGTCGGTGATACACAGAGCCCATTAGAGAAGAAGACTGGGCATACGAATTGGAAAACATCTACAAGCTAACATCTAGACAATAAGATTACATTAATCCTACAACCGGAACTTAAGATGATGAAGTGATAGCGCATGTTCATCAGACTCAGAAGAAGCACTAGAAACCTGGTAGAATAAGATGTATCAAGTATCTACATGAATATGTGCTAGATTAACCAGAGAAGTTTGATGGATCGACACAAAAGTAAGTAACTTACCCACCTTTGATGGTCTGAATCCTTTAGAAACCTTCTTGTCAGACTTTGAAGAAAGTGTACCAATGCAAAAAGGATTTTTGGCGATGGATGAGGCCCTGAGAGAAACCCCAACAAGATGGTGGGGGGCACACAAAAGTAACATTACAGATTGGGTACAGTCTCATACCCTGATGACAACGTGGTTCTCAGCACAAGTGGAAGGTTGCAAAGTTCGATACACAGGTCGAAGCTGCCCAAAGGACCATGTGAAAAGATGTCAGGAATCCTAAAGCAACATTCCTCAAGAACAATGGGTACACAAGTTCATCAACACACTGGACAGAACACCTATCAACTGGTACCTTCAAGCAGAGTTGTGCCTCATCATTATAGATTGGAAATGTATAACTCGGAATTTTGTAACTACCTTCTTATTTGAAAGTAAATACCCATAAGTAGATCAAGCATTACAGATTGTGAGACAGAAAGTATTCGAGGAGGCATCTAGCCTTCATTTGGAACAAGAAGAGGACGAATAGAATGCACCTCTCCAGAAACTACAAGGCTGTTACAACATCAGTGTTGATGAATAAGATGATCCGAGGAAGGTGAACATCATAGAAACAGAAGGCCAAAGAGACATAGAAGGACCAGGATTTGAGCTACCATTTATTGGATAGAAAATCAAGCTTAAGAAGGTCAATATTGGAACATATAAGACACCAAATTTTGCAAATGTTGGAGATTATTGGGATGTTGCCCCCATTGACAAAATTACAGAGTTACTGCATGAATATCAGGACTTGTTTCCAACCAAGTTCAATGATATGAAGGGCATTAAAGGACATATGGGAGAGATGAGGATCCCTCTGAAGCCAGATGCAAGACCAGTCAAATAGAGACCTTACAGATTGAACCCTAAATATAAGGAAAAGTGAAGATTGAGCTCGACAGAATGCTGGAAGCAATGATTATAGAACCCATCGAAGAGTCAGAGTGGATTAGCCCTATGGTGGTACAAGACAAGAAGACAGGAGAAATCAGGATATGCGTAGATCTCAGAAAGTTGAATGATGCCTGTTTACATGATCCCTTCCCTACACCATTCACTGATGAGGTGTTAGATAATGTGGGAGGCCAGGAAGTATATTCTTTTCAAGATGGATTTTCAGGATACCATCAGATCCAGATTGCCAAGGAAGATCGCCATAAGACCACATTTGCAACAGAATGGGGATCCTACCAATACATAGTAATTCCATTCAGATTGAAGAATGCCCCAACCATCTTTTCCAGGGTGGTGGTCGAAGCATTCAAGGAATTTATGCATAAATTTATAGAAGCATATTTTGATGATTGGATTATTTTTAGTTTATTGAAGAATCATATTGAATGTCTAAGGCTAATGTTGGATAAATGCAGATAGTTCCAAATTGCCTTGAACCTGAAGAAATGCATTTTATTTTCACCATTTGGAGTTCTGTTAGGACATATTGTATGTAAGTAAGGATTGCTGGTAGATCCATCCAAGATCGCCATTATAGTTGATCTACCCCACCCTATGACAGTAAAATAGCTGCGCACTGTGTTGGGACACACAAGATACTACAAAAAAATCATTAAGGGCTATGTTCAAATTACAGTGCCCATGGAGAAGATTTTAAAGAAGGATTTTCAATTTAGTTGGATAGAAGAATGTCAGCAGAGTTTCGACACATTGAAACAGAAAATGGTTACTGCGACCATTCTAGCTTTCCCAGATTGGACCAAGGAGTTTCACGTACATGTCTATGCGTCTTCCATTGCTTTAGGGGATGTGTTAGCACAACCGAGAACATGATACATTGACCACCTGTCATCCTTTTCTAGCAGGAAGATATCAACAATAGATATCAATTACACCACCACTAAGCGAGAAGGGATAGCCATGGTGTATGCGCTGCAGAAATTCCGCCACTACTTGCTGGGAGGGAAATTTAAAATGTTTACTGATCACTCTGCGCTGAAATACCTAGTCAACAAGCAATGTTTGGGGGGTGAATATACAGATGGATCCTGCTATTTCAATAATATGACTTTGAGATTATAGTAAAGCCAGGAAGAATGAACAAAGGTCATGACCACTTGTCAAGGTTGGAACATGGAGAAGAGTCGACTAGTTTGGAGGATGCACTACCATATGCACAACTATTGTCCATTAGAAATATCGATGACCACTTCGCAGAGATAGTCCAGTTCCTATCAACATGAATGGCACCTAGTGTACAAAATTCTTCTGAAGAAACAACTAGTAGTGTGTACTGCAGAATTCTCACTTATAGTTGGACATCTATAGAAAATGGGACCTGATGAGATATTGAGAAGGTGTTTTATGGAGGCATAATGACCATTGATCCTTGCAAAAGCTCATGAAGGCATCGCAAGAGAACATTACGTAGGGAAAGAAACTGCGCAAAAGGTTCCTATAGATGGCCTTTGGTGGCCTACCTTACACAGATATGCTAAAGACTATTCTAGAGACTATGATGTATGCCAAAGAGTCGAGAAATTGTCCAAAAGAGATGAAATTCCATTAGCACTGCAACTGACCCTACAAGAATTTGAGAAATGGGCCATTGACTTTGTTGGACCTATAAACCCACTGGGAAAGCACACAGGAGCAAGGTACATAATTACTACAACAGAGTACTTGACTAGATGGGCTGAAGAAAGAGAAGTTAAAGACTGTAGTGCAACTATAGTTGTGCGCTTCATATTTGATGACATCATAACCAGGTTTGGATGCCCAAATATCCTTATGAGTGACCAAGGAGCACATTTCATCAATAAGACAATTGAAGCCCTGAATGAAGAATTTACAGTCCACCATCAGAAGAGCACGTCGTACCATCCACAAGCAAATGGGATAGTTGAAGCATTCAACAAGATTTTGGAAACAACACTAACCAAGATTTGCAGTGTGAATAGAGATGATTGGGATTTAAGAGTACCAACAGTATTATGGGCCTATAGAACTACTTGCAAGAAACTAACAATGCAGACCCCCTTCAAGTTGGTATATGGTCTTGAAGTTGTTGTTCCAATGGAATATTTGGTACCAAGCCTAAGAATTGTTGCCTTTATAGATATGGATGACACTAGCATTGTTCAAGAGAGGCTTGCACAACTGGTTGAACTAGAGGAAGACAAATTTATTGCATGATTCCATTAGCAAGTACAGAAGGAAAGAGAGAAGGCCTATCATGACAGGCACATCAAGAAGAAGGCATTCAAACAAGGTGATCTAGTACTGGTATATGACAGCAAGTTCATAAAACATCCTAGGAAGTTCAAAACGCATTGGCTAGGGCCATACGAGATCACTTATGTTACAGAGGAAGGAGTAGTGCAATCGAAAATGTTGAATGGAGAATGGAAGGAAGGTTTGGTGAATGGGATCCAGTTGAAATTGTACTATGAAAACCAGCTTCCTTGCAGCTCTCAGTAAAACCAGGAAGAAAAGGGTCTAGGTACTAGGTGCAGTTGAAACTAGGTACCAGTCACAGAAAAGACAGTCTGCACAATGAGAAAAAGGAGGCATAAAGCAGAAAGTAGAGGTTTCACTTTGCAGTCAGAAGTCGAAGTAAAACAGAAGGACCAGGTTTGAAGTGCCTCAGGACGAGTCACAGGTGAGTGTTGGGGGCTTGTTGGCCCTTGGTTATGGAAGCAAGCAAAGATCAAGGAAGAAAAGGGAGAATGTGAACTTCACGAAAGACACAATGACTGTTACTGGGTCGAAGTGAGCAAAAGAGGAGAAAATATGGAGTGAAGTAATTCATTGGATGAGGAGATTGTGGATGACAGATAAGCAAGAAAGAAGGATCATGGACAACTCAACAAGCATAAAAATCCACCATTGGATACTTTGGAGAACTGTGCGAGAAGGAAGGAAAGGTAGGCCGACGAAGCCTTGAAAATGCGGGTCAATTTGACCTAGGGTTTTAGACACCTAGGGTTTTGGTATCTAGGGTTTTGGACACTTAGGTTTCATCCTAAGAATTTCGGTGAGCTATTGTAATGTATAAATAGAGGTCTAAAGGACCTGGGATGGGTTGTTTTTGGTGTTATGATTATTGTTGTTTCCTTTTTTGTTGTGTGATCAAGCGAGTAGTAGGGTGTGAGAAAGAAGTGTTGAGTACAAGAGCCTTCTGGTGTTGTAAGATCTTCAACTGGGTGCAAAGATCAACCCTACAGTTGGGTGCGTAGGGAGGGGAGAGAAAGAGAGAAGAATAAAGAAAATATGATAGCTAAGAGCGCAAACAAGAATTGTATTCTTTACCTTAATATATTATAACATAGTTCTGTGGACATATCCCTAAAGAGAGGGTGAACCACGTATACTTTTTGTTGTGTGTGATTGGTATTTTATCTCTGTCATTGATATACTATGATTTGTGTTACTATTTTAGATCTAATAAGTAGGTGTGCATAATAGATCTAAGTTGATAAGTGATATATGAACGTTGTGTTGTGCTTGTGTTAGATCCACTTGATATTCCCTTTGGTTGTAGACATCTTTATTCTGCAACCCCCTCATAACTGCTTTGGGTGAGACTGCATCTGCTTCGTAGGTGTTGCCGAAAGGGCCAGTAGTTAGGGCTTGTTGGTATGCTCTTGGAGGTGAACTTTGGGTCTACCCCTATGCCAATAGGTATCTAGACTTTGATTTTTCATTATAATGCATGCCATAGGGTTCCTTGAGGAAATTATAGAGTGTTTATACTAATTTTTCTCAAAATTTCGAGAGGAATTCAATGGTGCACTTTGTTTATGAGTCTAAGAAACAAATAAAAATATCATTGTAAGAACACAAACATTTTATCATTAATAAAGTGGTCTCTCAATTGGAAGTAGACCATGAGACGTAGCCCAAACAGGGTGAACTCTATTAACAAACTTGTGTTATGTATTTTATTATTGTTTTTCTATTTCACTGAGTTTTTTGCAATTTAATCATCAATTTATTGAGTTTGGATAAGTGAATTCATATTATTTGCAAATATTCAAAGAAATCATTTATATTTTGAATCAGGTTGTATGTTTACATGTATCTTATGAAATAAATTAACATCTAAGGATTTTTGGATCATTTACTCAAGGATCTCAACAAGGTTAAAGGGCATAGAAAGGTGAACCAACTCGCAACCTCCTTCGCACTACCAACAAGGTTTCAACTGTAACCCCTCAAACCTTTGGCCCTCATTCTTAGTACACAGGTGGCACCTCCCAACGACCCTCGTAGTGAATATTTTTTTCATCCTGTAAAATTTCCACTCAACGACTCGGGGAAACCATAGGGTTACATGAGTCCATTTGACCTCTCATACACAGTTACCATAGACAATCAATTAATCCTAGGAAGAACCCCATGTTACAAATTTTTTTCATATTTACATAATAAAATCAACACTTTTCACAACATAATATAATGCATATTCATTAACAAAATAATTTCCAAATATATTTAACACTTATGTGTTTCAATTTCAAACATCAATTAGCCAATTGATTGAGGGTGAATGCCTTTCCACCCAACCATAGGATCGGATGCACTTTTTTCTTTCTACAACAAGCCACCTTTGTGTTAGGCCATGTTACCACCAAGGGACTCTCACAAGTTGGATTTTAGGTGAAGGATTTGGTCAGGAAGGTTACTCTCCTTCACTCCACTGGAAACAACAGAAATCCCCTCTTCCCAATGAGAATAGGGCCTCCACAAGCTTACCATGTTCCTTCCCAACTATATGTCCTTTTCAAAAGGGAGTCCCTTCACATATACATAGTCCCTTAGTGCCCTCCCCTTACCACTTTCAATTTATTTTCATAAAGCACCAACCCGTGACCCTCTTTACTCCACTCTGGTTCTGGGTATTCTCTATTCCAATGTTTACCATCAAACTCCTAGGAAATATTCCTATTTTCCTCATAAAAAATTCCCAATTTTATCTTCTCTATTTTGTCTTGGTCGCTCTCTATAGAACCCTCTCACTCATTCGCAAGACCACACTACTTATACTTCTTCTCTTCTTCTTCACATTTTCTCTTCCCTTCCCTCCCCAATTCAGAACATTATTTCTTCCCCCCGAGTTCCTAAACTTTCATCTATCAAAAGAAACCCCTAATTCAAGCTCCTGAATCGAAGGGACACTTGCAGGGTACTTCTAGCTAATATCTTCATCTGAACCCATCACCCCTCCGAGTACATTTTTTTAAGGAAGTCATAATTGCCACAACCACCCAATTTGATGCCATTAACGAGCTTTCTTGTGAACATGGTGAACAATGTACTTCATATGGGTTGGTCATTTGAGGTAATGCAGGTGTAGGTTGGGTTTCTATGCAATATTCCTATTTTATTCACATAATATTCTCAGTTCCCCCCCTTACCAATTCTCACTTATGGTATCATGGATAGTACTATAAGGCTTCCCCTTGGTTAGATGGTAGATGTTTTCATTAAACATAAAACAAAATTATAATGTTCATCCATTAGAATTCATGAAGTCTTAAGAATAATTATATACTTGGAAGGAAATGGGGTGTTACATTCCCCTCCCCCTTAAGGAAACACCATCCTCAGTGTTTTTAACACCATTTACATAATTTTATGCAATAAACAAAAATAAACATGCCATTCTCATGGAATCCTGTAGTTCCCAAGTGGCCTCATCTTCTCCAAAGTGCTTGCATTGCACCTTGACTTGCATGACGACTCAATTTTGGAGCAATGTCTCTTTACTGTCCAATATTCATTGAGTCTCGGGCTAGAATTCTCCCTCTAGTTCCACCTATATCATATTACAATCAACAAAATGATTGGACTACGATATACTTGGGGGGAAATGGGGTGTTACATTCCCCTCCCCCTTAAGGAAACACCATCCTCAGTGTTTTTAACACCATTTACATAGTTTTATGCAATAAACAAAAATGGACATGCCATTCTCATGGAATCTTCTAGTTCCCATGTGGCCTCATCTTCTCCAAAGTGCTTGCATTGCACCTTGACTTGCACAACGACTTGATTTTGGAGCAATGTCTCTTTACTATCCAATATGCATTGAGGCTCGGGCTAGAATTCTCCCTCTAGTTCCACTTATATCATAGTCCAATCAATAACATGATTAAAATAACGAATATACTTTAATGAAAATACATGGAACACATTGTGAGATTTAATAATAGGTGGTAAATAAAGTATTTGTGCCATCAGTCCCACTCTTTCTAGGACTTCAAATAGTACACAATAGTGGGGCATTAACTTGACACAAGTTCCCATTCTTAG
>JASDQU010372813.1:80827-91231 GCA_032191745.1 Picea mariana
CTCCTTTTCAAACACCAATGTGTCTAGGTAGAATGACAAAGGAGTAATATGAAACAACGTTGGTGCAACACCTAACGGCCGCAAAAAAGTGTGGTCGCGATCCATACCAAACCAAATGTGGTGGGTAATATTGATAAGGATCTCATGTGGAATCTAAAGCCTCTGAGTTGTGGTGATCATATCAATATGCCATTGTGAAAAAGAAACATTGTTCTCGACATCATGGCTAACCAAGTTCTGAGCATGCTAAGAATACTTTGTAATGTGAGGATCGAAACTATGGGCAAGTCGTTGGCCTAGGGGTGGCTTCCATTTCCACATCGCAAAAGAGACAAGAAAATAGTTGTAGATGAAGTAGGTGGTCCTCTCATGGATTTATGCACAAGAATTAAACATATCTTGTAGAAGGTACTGGCACTAGTTCATTGGTGTGTGATTCTTGGTGAATGTGGTCATTTCTATTGCATCGAGTGTACACTCATTCCTCGTAAAAATTTTCATCACCTTGCCAACGATGAGGTATGAGGAAAAATGGAACTATGCATCATTAATGGGCTCTATATAATTGACATTACCTCCCTAGAGAGTTCCATACAAGTCATATATATTGAGTGTACCCTTTTTCCTGCCATTCTTCCTAGAACCATGGAAGTTGTCTGATACATTTTGACTTATCATGGACAATCCTGTTAATTGGTGGATGTCTTCGACATGTATGGGGTATCCATTTTCCATCCACAATTTTCCATTGTGGACTCAGCTGATTAGGAATTTGGTACATTTAGTGACTTGGCTAGTGGTGTTGAACACTGGTAAGTCCCACAAATTCATTAGTGCGCTGTTGCACAAGGGAAAGAACGACTAGTTTCACTACCACTGAAACTCACCTTCCAACAAGGTAATGCATTATTTGAATGTATGAATTGCCACGAAGGAGTATTGGATAGCATCAGAGAAATCGATGTCCACAAGTCAAGAGTGTTCCACCTTGCCATGGAGGTCATCTAAAACTTCGACCCAAGGGTCGATGAATTCAGTCGGGACAACAACTGTGATTGGAGCAGGAACTTTGGGGACATACACCCGACCAGAGGTGTGAACCATGCTAACAAACTCTCAGTGGTAAACCAAGTGAATAGGGGGATGAGGCCGCAGACATAATTGCATAGATAACTAACTGGACGCCAGAACTGAGTATATAGTTAGCACAATGAAAATGCAAGGAAATTGATCCATCGGCCAAAGGCGTGTTTATAATCAAAATGTAGAGAGTGATGGGATGACCATGCATTGAATGATATAGGGTGATACTAGTGGGAATTAACATCCACTAAATCCATCGAAAGCGAAAAAATTCATGACGTGATTTGGGAAACTAAATGCATAAGCAAAAATTTGGTAACGAGATATCAAATCAACTCGGGAAATTAATGAGCATTCTAGCGGTGAACCAGAAAAAGGACAGATAGTTGTTAATAGTGAACTTGACTATGACAGTAGGGATGCAAGAGTAAATAAAAAGGAACTAATGAATTTTAACGACCCACATGATGACACAAGGGCATATAATTCACATTTCGACAACATTAAGTATGATAGGATGTGACTGCGACCTCCCCAAACAAAAAGTGAATATACAGGATGGATGACTTGGATAGGAAAACAAATCATTAAGACACATAATCATAGAACACATCACTGGTTATTGACAAAAAAGAAAATATAGACAGAAATGGAAATCCTACTTGCTAACTCACTCCCGAAAATAGGAGCGTAACGAAACTATAATTATGCAACAGATAGGTAGGGATTCAGGCATGCGCCATTCACCCATCCTAGTCGAAGAATTCCATCAATTTTTTCTATTCAGACAACTCCAAAGTCACATATTTATGCAACGAGAAAATGTCCTAGCCAATGCATTTGTATCTTTCCCGGATTTTTCTGATATTTGTTGTCATATAATAGGATGAGGTCACCTTGCACAAATGATTTTCGCTTGATATAGAAATCGTTCCAAGCCTTCTACTGAGATTTATCCATGGTCTGATGAAATTATGCTAAGAACCTACCCTCCTCAAGTTCCAATTGTTCCTCCACCTGTGCAGCAATGGATTCATCATCAATCATCTTGGTAGCTTGGAAAATGAATAGACTTGGGGTGAGAAAATCATCTGGCACTACTTGTTCAATGCCATATACCATCTGAAATGGAGTAGACCTAGTCAAGTTCTTCGTGGTAGTCCTATGAGCCCATAACATTACTGAAATGCGCTCCTCCCAGTCTTCCTGATTTGAAGAACAGAATTTAGTCATTAAATGCTTCCATTGTTTTGTTAGCCTTTGGATGGTAGGGACTCCTCTTAGAATGTTGAATCAAGATTTCTCTTGTAAGGGTTGCAATAGTCTCACTAAGAAAGTGGGCTCCTTGATTACTGGTCAAGATCCGAGGACAACCAAACCTAGTAATAACGTTTTCAAAAATAAACCGTGCTACGATGGATGTAGAGAAATCTCGAATAGTCTTTGCTTCATCCCATCGATTTAGGTAACTAGTTGCAGTAATTATGTATATTTCCTTTGAATGCTTAGCAGGAGAATTAATTGGACCGATGAAATCAATGGCCCATTTTTCAAAGGCTTGCAGTTCTCTGACAAAGTGTAGAGGTAACTCATCTCGAAAATATGTCTTTCCCACTCTCTGACATACATCAAAGGACCAAGCATATTCCTTAGCATATTTAAACATTGTAGGCCACCATATTCCTTTTGGTAAGATATTTGTGGTAGTAGCCTTGCCACCAACATGTCCTACCACAACTCCATTGTGACATTCCCATAGAATATCAAGTCTTTCATGGTCTATCACACAAAGACACAAGATATTATCTAATCCCAATTTGTATAGTTGGCCCTCAATCAGTTGATAGTTTGATGCACAAACCATGAGGTGTTTATTTTGTGTTGCAAAAAAACCCTCTGGCATAGTACCAGTAGTTAGAAATAAGGAAATATCTGATAGGTAGTCAGGGAGAGCCTCGATGTGAAATATATTTTCATCAGGGAGTTGATCATCTACAACCCCGCCACTTTCTCTGGACTCTAGTTGAGACAAGTGATTTGGCCCGACATTTAATTTGTCATACTTAACAATGGCCTAAAAAGAGAACTCCTGAAAAAACAACAACCAACAACAAATTCTACCTTCTAACAGAAGCTTGTTAACAAGATACTTTAAAGTAGAGTGGTCAGTAAAGAATTTAAAATGGCCTCCAAGTAAATAGTTCCTAAACTTTTGTAATGCATACACCATAGCCAAACCTTCCCTTTCAGTTGTGGTGTGGTTTCATTCATCTTGGGAAAGTTTTCGACTACCAAATTAGATAGGATGATCCAAGTTTCCTTCCCCTAGTTGCGCAATATTTGTGCCTAGTGTGATTGCAAAGGCATCAATATGCACATGAAATTCAATTTTCCAATTAGGATATGTCAGAATAGGTGTAGTACTCATCTCTTCTTTGAGGAGATCAAATGCTTTATCACAATCATGATTCCAACAAAACCCTTCAAAATTCTTGAGGATTTGTTCCAAAGGTGTTGTTATAATCACATAACCCCTAATAAACGACGGTAATATCTAGTATGTCCCAGGGTCATTTGCAACTGCTTGAAAGAGGTAGGAGGAGGCATATTAAGAATAACCACAATTTTCGTAGGATCTACCAACACTCCATCCCTACAAATGATATGGCCAAGAAGATTCCCAAATGGTACGCAAAAGATACATTTTTTCAGATTAAGGGAAATTTGTAGTTGGCAGCAATGATCTGACATTAGCCATAAGAGATCGGTGTGCTCCTTGAGTAAATTGTATACAGTCCAATCATCCAGGTATACTTCAATAAAATTATGGATGAAGTCACAGAATGTTGCAATTACTATGTGGGAGAACACCGTCGGGGAATTATTGAGCCCAAAAGGCATAACATTGTAAAAAAATGATCCCCACTCAGTAGTGAAGGTGGTTTTCCACTTGTCTTCCTCAAAAATTCTGACCCAATGGTAACTAGAAATCCCATCGGTAAAATAAAAGGCCTTGTTCCCTGCTACTTGATCTGAGACTTCATCACTAAATGGAGTAGGAAAAGGTTCATGGATGCATGAAACATTCAAACTTTGGTAATCCACACAGACATGTATATCCTCAACACCCTTCTTAATTTTGATTACAATAGGATTGATATGCTCAGCCTCATCTATTGGAAAAATAAGTCCAGGTGCCAACATCCTGTCAATTTCCTTCTTTACTTTCTCTTTGACTCGGGGATTAAGCCAATATGGCCTATTTTTTATTGAATTTGAGTCATGATTGAGTTCTATCTTCATTTCCCCAAAGTATCCTTTAATCCCCTTTAACTCTGAAAATTTATTAGGGAACATGTTTGCATATTCCTACAACAAAGCTTGTATCTTTGTCATGGTATGTTCATCTTAATAGTCTCCAATGGATGTTAGCTTAGGATGCTCATCAATTCCTATATTTAATTTCCACAACTTCAAGGGTTTGGTATAGTAACTACTGACATCATCTGAGATAGTATCTTTAACCTCCTTAGTCCCTTCGGATTCTTGAAATGTCAAAGGCCTAAGTTTCTCAAGGTCATCGAGATATTTTGGGTATTTATCAACAGTAAGAAAGACCATAGGTAGTCAAGAAGGGGATGGGTAAAAGATATGATGAAGGAGGTACTCATATTTAGGATAAACAATTGGAGAATTTATAGGATTAACTTCATCACTAAAATTTATTTTCTTAATCTACTGCAAATCTAAAGTGATTTCAGGGGACTTACCTGAGAATAAGAAGTCTTGACATAATTTTCATTGAAGGATTTCCCAACAAGCAGTTTGGCATCAAGATTCCTCATGTATATACCAAGAAGTTGGAATTTGTCCCAATGAGTAAATAAACTGATGCACCCACAATTTAGAAGGTAGTTGCATAACTTCCCATACCTAAATACAGTGTGCAACATGCTCCCTTGGATCAAAAATCCCATCATATAATTCCAAAGATGACTGTTTCAAATTCGGTGAAGTAAGGTGTGAAGGGAGAATAAAACAATGTTGGATGAAACACTTTAATTCATCCCATGAAGATAAAGTACCCTTGTGGGTGGCCCACCATCTAGCGAGAGAAGATCTTAACACAACATCCACTACATGAATTCTTTTCTTTGGCACAAGTTTATTCTCTAGCTCAACCTGAAATCTTCCCAAGTTTGAAGTGCCATCATACAAAGGGTGTTCTCTAAACTCAGATCCAATCCACCTGGAAACTCTAATAGTCATGCAACGAATTGAGAATTTCTCATATCCCCCATGTTTCTAATTGTCAAACACTACCTTTGAATCTTCTCTTGCAGATTGAATACTTCACCAACTTACCGAGCCATATATAGTCGATTTAATATAGTCTTCCCGCTTTCCTGCAATCAGAGTGTAGATATGATTCAATGAATCTTCTTCCATATTCCCCTCTATCGAATGGTATAATGAGGACCTCAATATGGATCTAATGGTTGGGTTACTTTCATACCATTCACTTCAAAGGTCATGATTTCTTTCTTAAGATCTATGACAATGTAATTCTCATAAGCCCAGTTGATTCCCAATAGATCTGGGTATGGGTCATTCTCCCCCATATTTACTTCTATAACCTCGAACTTGTCCCTTTTCTTGACTCCATCTAAGTCTGCTTCAACATTTTTATAGCCTCCCAACATGATAGATACAATATTGATTGGCCATCCACAACTGAATGGGAGAGTAGGCAAGATTGGGCTTACCCATGGCTTCCCAGGTTTTATTTAGTAGTATGTTGACGTTAGACCCCAAATATAACATAACACCCTTAATCTTATAGTCATCAATGTGAGTATTCAATCTAAATTCCCTTCTATATCTCTGCTTCCTTCTTTGTATTCTACATGTATTTCTCTCTAGAAGATGAGCAACAATCAACTCTTATGGGTTCTCTTCAATCTCTAAAGTTCCCTTGTCCACAACTCCTTGGTGAGTTGTTCGTCATCCATAATGTCAGAAAATAATTGGAACCATAAATAAATAGTCTCTGAGGATCTCGCTAGGCGATCTTTTTGTTCTGCAAAATTTTCCGTGAGTTTAGTTTGAAGCTCATGGATTGAATTTGAAGGAGTTGGTATTGTAGGAATAGAAATATGTCGGGATATCTTGAAAACATCCTTAAATAATTTTTTTTGCATAAGAGGGTCATATTTAACATATTATGGTACCACCTTGTGGATTTTTATTTGAGTCGATTTGTTAACATCGACACGAGTATTTGTTCCTCCTCAAGTTATAATACAAATATTGGGTTCCTTTTCTTTAGTGACAGGTCGGGGCTCCGAATTTATCAAATTGGCACCTTGCTTCCTTCCACAATATTCTAACTTTATGATCAACTCATGGAAATCCTCATTGGCATGGGTGTTGTTCATATAATGGGCACAGTAGGGACGTCTTGGAAGAGGAAAATCTCTTGTGAGATGTCCCTACTCATCACAATTATAACACCTGGTTGGTCCTCGCCCACCATTTCACCCACCTCTGAAACCTTTGCCACCTTGACGTCCTCCTCCAAATCCCCGAGGAGATTCGTCGAACCTGAATGTAGACCGATCTAGTCTGTCTGCAAGAGCATACAAAGAGTGACACTACTTGGTGGTGTGAGTAGGTGACCCACATAATTAATAGTAAACTGTGTTCAGTACTGGGGTGTATTTTTGTAGGATTGGAAAGTGCCTCAGGGAATGCCCATGACTTCTGCAAATTTCACAATATTCATTATTCTGATTACCTTGATGGTTTGGGAAGGCATGGTACTATACAGGGCCATGGAATGGAATTGTAGCTGTGACTTGCGCAATTCCTCTAGACGGTCCTATTGGTGGAGGCACCATAGATTACGGAGGGGGTCCCGCACCCCTTAGTCTGGGACATTATGTCAATGTATGACCTACAGTATAACAACTAGTACACCAGAATTGTGGGAGACCAACTCTAGAAATGGTCAGTTCTTGAATTTGTTTAGTTAGTGAAGAAATTTAACCTTGCAATTGCATAATATTATAATCATCGGGAGGTCTTATCACCCACAAGTTTTCAGGATATCTCTCTATCTCCTCAATTTTCATAGCCTATTCTAGGGCTTCCCCTAATGTAGTTATCTGCTGCTGGGTTAACGAGATTCAACTTAATGGTAAGAGTCCTTGAATAAACCATTCTCACTGGTGGTATTCGTGGATGGGGTTTGATAATTTCCCTATCAAATATTTGAATATTCGTTTATACTCCTAGGAAGACTCACCATATCTCCATTTGATCTCTGGAAACTCAAAGAGGGCATGTTGTTCTGACTGTGGTAAACAAAAAATTTCTATGAACCATTGTTCGACTTGAGTAAGAGTTAACGCATGTCCTTGAGGATTTCCTAGTTAAATGGATTTCATATACCCTATCAAAGCACAACCCCTTAAGGTGTTATAAAACTCAACTAATTTATTAGCATCCAAATTTTCGCGAGACCGCTAGATGGCGTCACAAAGGAACCAATGTTTTTCAACATCCTCATCCCCTTTACCCTAGAATTCGAGGTATCGCGTGAGGGATCCGATGTGATGATGTGCCATGGGAGGACTTAGGAACCCTATCAAGATAAATCCTAAAGGTCCTGGTTGCAATAAAACTAAATAACTTGCCACACTACTACTACTGCTACCACTCGAACTAGTTGGAATAAAATGAGGAGAATTGACAGAAATTATGGGAGCGTTTATTGTAGAATTTACCATATTGGAATATTGCGCTGAGGGACTGGGCTATCCAAGTCTAGTTTCTTTGTCTTTAGAGTGGGACTATTTAATCCAAGGGGTCACATTATAAGGCCATATCATATCAATTCCTATAGGGTACCTCACATCTTCAGGCGTTGTAGGAGTTGGTTCTCCCACAACTTCTGCAAAGGTTACAGCTAAGTCTTGTTCCTCGGTGATAAATCGTATCTTGGTTCTTTATTCCGAATTTTCTTCATCTCGTCTACCCTCTCCAGAACTCTCACCTTTATTTCCAAACATCTCCTTCAACAATTGGATGGCCAACCTCCCACATGTCTGTAACTCTTTAAACTTCTCTAACTCTCTTTTATGACTCTTCTTGAGGTCGATCTCCTTTCGTGACTAATCAAGCCTCTTCATCAAATTTCACATCTATTCTCACCACCTCTTTTCAATCACTGCAACCCTTTCTTGATCTCTCTTTTCTTTGAAACTCTTCTCATGACAACCCCCCTTACCTCAATAACTGTTGTATCCTAACTTAGGAACCCCCTCCCTCATGCACAAAGGTTTTATGTTTCCATTTCAACTGAAGGAACTAGTAGCATTCCATCTTCCACCAACAAGATATCTATCCACAGTGGGATTTATCGTAGTAATATTCCTCGGGATCCCTCATAGAATACTGCTTCTTCCTTTGAGAAAGAATGGTGGTTCTCTGCAGAAAATTCAATGATGTATTCCTCTAGGGTAGTTTGGACCTAGAAGTCCACATCTTGATAATTTTGGTGATCCAACTTGTGTAGATATGCTAGCCGCTCAATAGTCGAATTAAATATTTTCTTGACATGATCTTTAAATTATAGCACTTCTTGCAACCAGTCGAGCCACTGATAGACCTCTTTTGGGAATTGGATCCAAAATATTTCACACTGATCACTTGCAGGTTCAGAATAGAAAACACCATCCTTCACAACCCTCAAACTATTATGTCATAACTCACTTTCTTGAAATATGAAATCTTCAAACCTTATTTCCCACCAATTCGTAATATCATATTTAAAAAGGTGATGTTGCATCCTTTGAAAACTCACTTAGAAGTCAAGTCCCAACATTGGAACCATATTTTGGCGTAAAATTGGAGACCGGGGTTCTTTGAGGTTACCAAAAAAGGCTCCATTGTAGTCTACTAGCATTGGCATAATCAACCTTCTACAAGGGAAGGAGGTCTCACCCGAAGTGCAGCCGAGACTTTTGTGTGGTAAAGTGAGTTAAGGAGGATACACCATCGAGTCTAGCACAATACAATACAATCCCATACTTAAATGTAAAGAGATCATAGCATTAGAAATATTAAATAAGTAAAGGCATTGAACAATCTGTGTTGTGCAACATTAAGGTAAACACATACATTAGAGAATCTTGTTTAAACAGTAACAAAACTAGAAATTACACAGAACATGACAAATTGCGCAAGAAAGAGACCATGCGTTCATCCACATAAAGAAAATTTTGGGTGCTCTAATAATCCATTCTATATTACCATATCACAAACTGTCATACATGGATTTATTCCTTTTGTATCGGGACTTATACAATCGAGTTAGTAATGAGATATCTGATCTGGTCTCTCAAACTTTTGCACAATTGCATTTCAAGCCCAACTCTCCTTTATAATGGCTTATTGCAACAAACAGGAATTGAGAAAGGTCAATGATAGAACAAGTTAATGATTCGATAATTCTCAATAACAACAAACATTAGCAACAACAAAAAAAAAACCCTAACAAAAACCAACAACAATAACAACAACAAGAACCCCCAACTCGTTACATAACTCCATGCTTTATAGTTTTTTCACATAACTTCTTTGCTTCTTGATTATTTCGTTGTGCTTTCTTGGTTCCACTTCTTTCTGGAATGAGCTCAAAGGTTCAGACTCTTTCCACTACTTTTTCTAGCTGGTTCATGACTATTTTCCCTTCTGGCACATTGGCACATAGCTTTCTACCCCTTGGATCTACTACTGGTGTGTTATATTGTTCCACCACCTATACAACTTCTGCAAAAATTTACACTCTTCAAAAACAGAGGGCCCAATAGCTCCTTGGCCCTCACCCTATGGAATAAGATGGGAATATTGACATATGACACAAAAATAATGTACCATATCATAGGTAAGGTTCACATATATCTCTGCAAGTTCACAATGATGCACGATCACTCAAGGTTTTACTTATACCACTTTATGAAGCCAACCATCAATTTACATAATTGATTTGTGACTTTGAGATGAAATTTATGATTTGATATTGATCCTAGATATTTTCATCATGACTTATAAATAATTGCATTAAATGAGCATAAATTAAAGTGCACCATTAAAGAAGGGAAAACTAAAAAATGAAGAGACATAAGCATTATATCTAAGAACAAAAACTTGATAAAGGAGTTCGTCCCTGGTGGACTACATCTCTCAATCCTGCTCTCAAATGGGTAGGCTCTTTCATTAACTCAACAAAAGAATTTAGAAAAATACATAAGTATA
>JASDQU010372814.1:10307-37328 GCA_032191745.1 Picea mariana
TATATTGATGTACAAATATGCATGTTTTCATATATTCTGCAACTAATTTGTCTTTCTACATATTTTTTTGAATATAAATGCAATATATATAAAAAATTATATGTATATATAACAGACGCTTCGCTTCCGAGGATTTTTGGAAAATGACACTTCCGACGCTCCCTCTTCTGGCAACACTGACTAGCCCAAACAGAGAGGGGTTTGGTCAGTGACAATTGGAGCCATTACTCCTTTAATTAGCCAGGTTTTCATCATTGACTTAACACATAAATAAGCTCAATTGGAAGGTGGAAATTTGTGCTAACAGGGCCGTACCAGGTCCATTGGACCTTTACTATCCCTACCGCTCGATTCCGAAGCTGCTTGACCTTCCAATCCAATATGCACACTGGGTGTACTCAAAAGTCTCCTTCTTGCTCCACCTGAATCACATTCCAATCAATTATATGATTAGCATCAGGATACATACTTTTTAAGCAAAGATACATGGAATACATTATGAATGCACATGGATGCAGGTAGTGCAAGCATGTATGCAACAGGACCAATCCTCTCCAAGATTCCAAATGGACCACAATAACATGCTATTAGCTTCGAACAATTCCCCAACCTCAAGGAACTTCTCTTGGCCTTCACTTTCAAGAACACATGGTCACCCACTTTAAACTCTTTGTGAGTTCTGCCCTTATCTGCATAGCTTTTCTGCCTATCTTGGGCAGCCTTTAAGTTTTGTTTATTTTCACCATCTGCTCTTCCATTTCCCTGAGCAATTCTGGCCCAACCACTACTCTATCTGCTGGGTTGTCCCAACTCAATAGTGTGTTGCATTTTTTTCCATATAGTGCTTCAAATGGACTCATCTTTAAAGATGCTTGATACCCATTATTATAAGCAAACTCCACCAAGTGTAGATAATCTTCCTATTTTGATGGTTTATCCATCACATACATCCTTAGCATATCTTCAATCACCCGATTGACCCTTTCTGTTTGCCCATCTGATTTTGGATGATAGGTTATGCTAAAGTTCAGATTTGTCCCAAATCCTTTGAATAATCCTTTCCAAAAATTTGATGTAAACTTGGGATCTCTGTCAGACACAATTGTCTTAGGCACACCATGAAGCTTAGCAATTTCTCTCATGTAGATATGTGCAATGTTGGTTGCCTTGTGCATTAGCTTCACTGGAATAAAATGGTCAGCCTTTGTAAGCTTATCCACCACGACCATGATGGAATCATGTTGTTTGGTTGTTCTGGGCATCTTAGTGATGAAATCCATTGTTACAACTTCCCATTTCCACTCAAGAATGGGTAATGGTTGTAGCAAACCAACTAGGTGTCTGTGCTCAACCTTGACTTTTTGACATTCCAGACATCTAGAAATATAAGCAACCACCTCTTTCTTCATACTTGGCCAATAATATTGGCTCTTGACAGCTACAATTGTCTTTTGGTAACCAGGGTGCCCAGCATAAGGCACGTTATGCATTTCTCTTAGAACCATAATTTTCAACTCCTGAAAATTAGGAATATAAACTCTGTCCCTATACATAAGGATTCCATCCTCTCTCAGCTTATAGTCTTCAATTTTCTGCTACAAATTACCTTGCTGTAATTTTGCCTTTATCTCCATATATTTTTTATCTGATTTTGCAGCTTCTAAAATTTTGTCCTTCAAATCAGATTTATATATGCTAATGGTTGTAGCATGCATCTCATGCACCCTCCTCTTGAGTGCATCATCCACCTTGTTCTCTTTACCTTTGATATGCTTTATATCAAAGTCATACTCACTAAGAAATTCCAACCATCTGATTTTCCCAGCATTCAACGTTGGTTGTCCAAACAAATATTTCATACCACTATGGTTTGTCCTCAACTCGAATCTTTTGCCCATGAGATAATGCCTCCACATCTTTAAAGCATGTATTATAGCTGCCAATTCTAAATCATGGGTAGCATAGTGCCTTTCACGTTCTTTTAATTTCCTCGATTCATAACATATCACATGTTCATTCTAACTAAGGACTCCACCAAGCCCTTCTTTGCATGCATTAGTGCATACAACAAAATCTTCATTGGGATCAGCAATCTTCAATATCGATGCACTTGTTAATAAACTCTTCAAGTGTTGAAAGCTTCTTTCACAATCAGAAGTCCACTCAAATATTACACCCTTCTTTTGCAAAGATGTGATTGGGTGTGCAATCTTTGAAAATCCCTCAATGAATCTTCTATAATACCCTGCAAGTCTTGTGAAAGGTCTCACCTCTAAGACATTCTTTGGTACCGGCCATCCCTCAATGGCTCTTATCTTTTCTAGATCCACTGCTATCCCTTCCTCTAAGATGATATAGCCCAAATAATGTATCTGCCTCTAGTAAAATGAGCACTTTCTCAACTTGGCATATAGTTGATGCTCCCTCAATACTTGTAGCACCATCCTCAAGTGTTGCTCATGCTCTTCTTCAAACTTAGAGTAAATAAGTATGTCATCCAAAAATACAATGACAAACTTATCTAAGTAATCTCTTAAAATACCATTCATTAAACACATGAAGACAGTTGGTGCATTTGACAATCCAAATGGCACCATTGTGAACTTATAATGGCCATACCTTGTTCTAAATATTGTCTTGCTGATGTCTTCTTCCTTAATTCTCACCTCATGATAACTCGATCTGAGGTCAATCTTGGAGAATATCTTAGCATCTTTTAGTTGATCAAAAAGATCATCTATCCTTGGCAAAGGATACTTGTTCTTCATAGTCACCTTACTCAGATTCCTGAAGTCAATGCAAATCCTCGAGGTACCATCTTTCTTTCTCACAAATAACACTGGGGCACCCCAAGGTGACACACTTGGGCATATATACCCCTTTTCCAAAAGCTCTTCACGATGCATTTGCAATTCCTTCAACTCTGGTGTACTCATCCTATAAGGAGCCTTGGATATTGGGGCTGCTCCAAGCATCATATTGATAGAGAAATCAATATCTCTCTTAGGTGGCAACCCCAGTATTTCTCTAAATACATCTTCAAACTCTTTTAAGACAACATAGTCTTCAATGCTTGGCACATTATCCTTAGGTGTCTCTTCCATATGTGCTACAAATATTTGACATCCTTTCTTAAAGCTTTTCTTCAACTGCAAGGCTGAAATTTCTCTGATAGTCACTGCCCTTGGAATCCTGAACTGTTCTCAAGTTCCCTTCCTCATCCAAGCAAGTAAATTCCTTATTATAACAATCTAGGACAGCATGATGCTTTTCCAACCAATCCATACCTATCATGCAATCATAGGAGCCCAAGGTATGATATTCAAATCTACCCTTGCACTCAGTCCATTCATGTCCATTGGACATGCCTTAACTATATCATTAATTTTTCTCTTAGCTCCTGTAGCTAGCTGCACCAACCAAGATTTCCAAAGCCTATTTCTTGGCAAATGAAATCTTTCCACCATCTTAGAATCTAGATAACTACAACTAGGTCTTGAATCAATTAAAATAGCAATGGGTTGGCCATTAATCTTACCTTCCACTTCAATCATGTGAGATTGAAACTCAGCTTGCTTGTTATCCAGGACTACGTAGATCCTTGGTACATTTTTGCCCATGTCCTCCACTGTATCATCCTGTTGTACATTGTGAACAGTTCTCACTTTTTCACCTCTCTAAGGGCAATCTCTGTACATGTGATCTCCCTCACAACCCCAACATTTCTTTAGTTGTTGCCTTGGTCTTTGCCCCATTGTTTATGTCATTCTAGGCTCCTTGGAAGCTGGTTGTCCCTGAGAATTATTTCTAAAGAATGATGGCTTATTTCCCTTCTTCCTCTGTTCCATCTTTCCTTTCTTCTTGTCTTCCCAAGCCTTTTGGAAAGTTGATCTTCCTTTATGTTGATCATAGAGGCATTTAGCCCTCCGTATAGTTTCCTCCAGTGTCATGGGATCATCATACTGTATCTTATCACTGAAAATTGATGGCAGCCTACTCAGATACCTTTGAAACTTGACCTGTTCATCCTTGATGAAAGCAACGTATTTCAGCAGCTCTAAGAATCTTCTCTCATACTCATCTATGGTCATACTCCCAAGCTTGAGTTTCGAAGAACTCCTTCATTTTTCTATCATAGTAATGCTTGGTTAAGTACTTCTTTTGAAAATATCTCTTGAACTCCCTCCAAGTAATCTTCTTCTCATCAATGTGTTGCACTTGCACAAACTAGTCCCACCACATTGATGTTTTTCCCTTCACCTGGTAGATGGCAATTCTTCCTTCTTTCTGTGAGGAGTAATTAAGTAACTGAAAGTACTTCCTCATGCCCGACAGTCAAATCTCTGCATCTTCATCTTTCTTATGCTCACCATCAAAGGTAGGAGGCTTGATCTTATTCATCTCTCCTTGTAGCTCATCTACTCTAGACCTCTTCTTATGCTTCCTAATAGGAGATGGACTTGAACTATTGTGTGCTCTCTGTTATCCCCATTTTGTGGATAACTAAGGAGATTATGTCTCGAGGCCCTCAGTTTGTAGATATGTAGTGCCGAGAGACTACATGACTAGCAGTATCCTTTTGCACAGATGGAGACCCTTCTCACCACCATAGAGGTCATAGATTTTCATATGGCATTCACCACACCAGCTGGCTTCTGGAAGACAGTGGGCCTTGCTCCATGAGGTACAAGTCAATATTATAGTGAGCATCATATCAATATTTGAGGCATTTAAGTATGTTGTATCTTAGATTGCTTTAGATTTCATGATATATGCTTGGACATTATGCCTTTTGCCCTGCTTCACCTTGGTGGTTGACATTGTGCCCTAGTAAGTGGTCTTCCTTGGGGATGGGTTTCCTACTAGGAACTCCCTTGAAGAGCCATCATACCGTTCCCGACCATACTTACCACTTTCCATCACTATTTCCCCCCATTTCCTTATCTCTTGGGATTTTAGGGTGTATTGACCCAGAAGGGGTTGTCCCTCATTTTATGGGAAGAAGGGGCCAAAGGCCCAGAGGGATTGATGTTGGATAAAAGATAAAAGCCTATGTATGAACCTTCTAGATGCCTCTCCCAGGGATCAGCCAAGAAAGAAATGAAATGCTTATCTTTGAGAAAAGGGGTACCCACAAGAAATATGATTAAGAATGCTTAAAAAAGGTTAGTTGGAGGATAGGAGGTCTCATCACGAGCCGACCTATCATGTCCATGAATATCTAGTGGTATGACATTACCCTCATCTGGTCACCAAACCAGGGTAATGGCTCTCAGTTGCATGGCTGAGAGAAAGGGGGTCTCATCACGAGCCAACCTTCTCATTTCCACTAGGTATTTGTGGGTGACACTGTCATTATCTAGACATTGCGCCAGGGCAGTGGCCTTCATTTTTTCCTTAAATTTATGAAAGAAACAAAGAATGGAAAAATGATGGGCTTGGAAAAAGTGCATTGCAAACGAAGGCACCTCACACCCTCTACAAAGGCACCCATGAATGAGACACTGCGACCTCTTGTATGTCATGAACCCTATGTCCATTAAGTCTTGACCCTAACCACTTCACCCACTTTACATGGATTAGAGAGGGATCTCTTGGAAACTCTCCTTGACCCACGGCAAGATCTACCCAATAGGACACCTCATCAACCCTCCCATATTCAAGCTTGACAAGTCGCATAATGTCTTTGAGCGCTTAATTGTTTGACATAGTGATCTTTGATGCACATGCTTAGGTGGCTCGTTTATTGATTGGATTCACTTATCATGATGTTATGACTTGAGATCCTTAGAGGGCGTGCTTATTTGTCTTTGCAAGACCTAGTTGGTGGACGGTTTTGGAAGAACAAGCCTAGCTTGGGCTTCCATGGGGCTTGAAGCCCACAGGTGGATGCCAAGGGCCCGCATGTCGGATGAGAGAGATCAAACTTTGAAGGCCTAGAAGATGACTTGGATGACATAACCTAGCCCCCACATGCCAAACGTTATGCCTAGGAGAGGCAAAACGTCACCTTTAGAGGCATGACGTCACCTAGGGGGGTTAGTGTTTGGTGGTGAGGTTGACATGCATTGGCACAAGGACGTTTTGAGGGGTTTGAGGCTTTGACCAAGAAGAAAGTGACATGGATGATTGACATGTGGCTTTGGGAAGCCTTTCTACACTCCTCTTTCACCAACGACTTTCTCCTAGTGCCAAAACGTCCCCTAAAGGGGTGACGTCCTTATAACTAGGGTTTTTCTTTGTGCAAAAGTGAAATTAAAAGTGAATTGTTTAATATTACTTTGTAAAAGGGGCAAAATTAGGGTTGTTGACCCCTAGTCTTATGGTTTACCCTTAATTATGTGGACAAACTATCTTAGTGTCATTTTGTATAAATAAGAGATCATAAGATCTCATTTTAACATAACTCTCCCTCTTGTGAGAAGTGGACTGAAATTTTCGCTACACTTGGAGTATTCTGCCTTTTGTGCTATGGAATAATGCTTTTTTGGTTATGGTTGATGATGATGATGGTGCACTATCTCTTGGAGGTCATTCTTTTGCTATTGTGGAGGTTTACTTTGGCATGTTAAGGCTTTTTCTTGAAATGGTATGGTTGTTGTTATCATTTGTGATTCAAGATAAGGTTGTTTTGGCCAAGGCTAGATAGGTAGTATAAGGATATACACCCCCTGCCTAGTTTCCACCATTTTATAAAGCTTTTAAAGTTATTTTGCAAGGGTTTTGTTGAGGAAGTAAGAGGATTTACACCCCTCAATTTCAAACACTAGCTAAGGTTGCTTACCTTGGGAAGTAAGAGGATTTACATGCCCAAGGTCTTAGTAACCCTAGCTCTTTCTTTTTTGACCCCATTAACCCATAACTAAAGGCACTAATCCTGCATTGGCGAAACAAAATATTGCATTGGGAAACGTAATTTCTTGTCATATTTACTTTTTGCTACTTGGATTGTGTTCCTTATGCTTAGAGCACCTCACAGCCACTAGGGTGTCCCCATCAAAGGGATAGTTCTTCTTGTTGTTACAAATTTGCATCTTCAACCATTAGGGCTGCAGAAACCCTAATCTAATTGCTTGAATAACTCTCTAATCAACCATTGGAAATTGCCCAAAGTTTGCACACTTATCTCACTTGCTCTAGCGCACGTTTTGGCAAATTTTGTAAGAGTTTTAGTGGCTGCTTTTCTTGCTGTAACACATTGATTGTTACAACCATAAGGCTGATATAATTTGCTGCAAAAAGTGTTTACAACAGCCTTGTCTTTTCATGCTAGTATCTTGGTCTTTAATCTTGAGTTTTGCTAGTATTTAGCTAGTCTTTCTCTTGTATCTTTCACTTGATTTCTAGCATTTATCTTGCAGCTTATGGTGCCATTTTATTGTTGATATACATTGTTACTAACAGCTGCTATTAGGGACAGCAAACTTAACTTGCTTGTCCAATTGATTATATTGCAATATATGCTTGTTTTTCTTATGTCTCGGGCAGGTATTTCACCATTTGCACATTACTCAACATACTTGGCAACCCTTGGACCTTCCCAAGACTCCATTCCAAGACATTCATACCATTTAGATTTGACCTCTAGGGACATCCTCTCCATCTTTGTCCTTTTTCATGTCATCCCCCTTAGGGTCACCAGGATTCCCCCTTGAGGTGACTACCTCACCTCTAAAGTGATGAGGACACCTGCCTAAGGTGACAGTGGGTAGGTGACCTCCTAGTTGTCGCCATTTGGTGGTTGGGTCGAGCTTTGCCCAACCTACAACTTGTGCGATAACACTCTCCTAGTTGAATGTCTTGGTGAGTGATGATGATGCCTATCAACACTTCTTACTTCTCTTCTTTTATCATGAGACCTGTGACTTCTTGACTTGCTTGACTCTGTCTCCTTATCCATTTTCTTCTCTATTATGTCCAAGCTTTGTAGCAACTTGATGTTGAATCCATCTTGTTGCTCTTTGGCTTTCATAAACCTCTCAATATCAACCTTATAACTTTGGACATCTTTTTGCAGGCTCTTGATGGTCTCCACCAAGTTCGTGTTTTCTTCTTTCCCTTCTCCATGACCATTTGATTATGTCCCTACATTACCCATGTTGGCATACGACCCCCTCACTTCATCTTCATGGTTGTAAGTCCTCTATGCATCTTCCATACCTTTGATCTCTATGTTGATCATGTTCTGATCTATTTGCTCTTAACTCTACAAAATGTGTAGGCAATAGGATTTGTTATACTATAATAAATTTAACAAATCTATTAGTTTATGCACCATTCTGCTCTTTTTAAAACACTAGAAAAAGTATTTATGATCTCTTGTGACTGTGATTGTCCAATTCACATTTCGGGGTGCATATTTGGACTCCTCTGACCAAGACCTTTCGAATGACTACTTTCTTGCTCAATTCTGAGTTACGAGCAGCAAGTTATGGTCACTTGACCTTTACCCATTTACTTCTTCAACACATCCTTCAACCATGTGCAATTTTTAGTTGTACTTATACATTCCTACATTACCTCCTTCGCAAATTTGACATGAGCTCAATTGGGTTCCTTCATGGCCATAATTTAGACATTTTGGCCAAGTTTCACCTTCATCTRAGCTTCAAGCTGCTAAATATAGCCTGCTGAAGTTTCAGACCATTTTATCTTTTTAGCCTTGAATGCTACAGGTGCCTTCTATGTCTTCCTGTGCATTTGTARGTGCCCATATTTCTGTTTTGACTCCATGGCTATCTTCTATGGTCCCAAAGCTTTCCATGGRCTGCTCMTATGCCCCAATCCGAGCTCGACGCAGGAAGTTATGACCTTCAGAGTGAACTGGTACCCAAAATTTTACCTTGCATTGTTTGGCCTGTAACTTCCTCATACTAGATTTGTTTGATGAACAACTTACACTGTTAGAAAGCTCTCTCCGAGCTCTTTTATTTGAGCTATAGAGACATAATGTAACTTGGTACACTCTATTCTCGTGGTTTTTGAGTACCTGAAAACGTTGTTTAGGCCTTCAAAAATAGCCTACAAGAAGATGACCTGAAAATACTGTAATTTTTCAAGAAAATTAACTGATTTTTGCTAAGATGGATGTTGATATGGTGTTTTGGGTCCACCTGCCACCCCGTAATGATGTCGTGTCAACCTCTTGGACTGCCTAGCCCTACCTCATCAGGCCTCACTCTCTTCTTTCTATCTTTTTCCTTTTACGTGGCCTTATATTTCAATAAAATATTCATACTTTTACGGACCCACCTGCCAAGTTGCCACATTTCTAACCACGGATGGGACAAGAGTCCCATCTTGACTATCAAAGTCCCATGTGGCACCTTGTTATTGGTCACGAGGATGGGTGGGTCCCATCCTGCACCTTTTTCCTTGGTGCGTGCAAACTTGCACATTACCCCAAATCCGACAGCTAAGATCGAGCGAGATCAATGGCCGAAAGGCCATGTCGCACCCCAAACATGCCCGACGTTTTACAACCCCTTGGGTCGCAACGGTGGTTTTCTCGTGCTACGTGGCACGATCTAAGTGATGTCACATGGTACAAGGGCTGGAAGCCAAAACCACTTCGTGCCCACGCAACAGTGGTTTATGGTATCAACTAAACCACCTACGCACATAGCTCCCACATCACCTGCTGCCACTGTACACTTGCCACTCTAGCACTCCACGTCACCTCCATGTCACTGCCACGTCATGCTGATGTCATATACGGAATAATACCCAAATTTTTCCAATTTTTTCCCAATTTTTAAATTTCTCCAAAAACTCATAAATTTCGATTTTCTACCCTAGCCGCCATGGAAATCAAGAATTAAGCTTATTGAAGCCAAATTCAACCCTGTAACCAACCGATTACCTCCATGTATGACTAATGGGCATTTTTGGAAACGAATTTCACTTAAATTCGCTCAGAAATTCAGGATTTTTGCCCAATTTTGCCATGGCCACTCTGCAATTCCACAAATCAACGAATCACAGTCCCGAAAATGCCTAGACCGAGATTAAAATTGGGGATTTTTAATCCTTGGGCTAAATTTCCTCAATTACTCATGAAATTTCCCCAATTTCACTGCAGTAATTTCAACAAACATGTTGCAGACATCCCTTTCTAACATTTTATCGAACAGTTTGCATACAAACTCTGCAAACTCAGCTTCAACGCTCTGTCTATGGCCCATACAGGCTCAATGTTGAACCTATGGCTCTAATACCACATTGTAATGTCCCCACTACTAGCCACTCAATAAAAATTTGTGTTGATACCACATTGAAGCATCCCCAGCCCCAAGTTGGGCAATGCCACACAAAAATTTTGACTTTGATACCATTTAATGACATCAAAATGCTCTGCATATGAACAGAAATGCATTCCTAACAGAAATATAACAGAAAAAACCCATAACAAATTTAACTCAATTTAAACACACAGAAATAGATAAAATACACAAGAAAACACTTATCTTTTGTAAATAATCACCGACTACGTGCAGACCTCAGACATCCCTCCCAGCCGTAGACTCTGCTGCTCATAAACTCTCATCAGGAGGTCACCCCTGAGTTGGGGCTAAAACTCCACCAGGGCAAAGGAATCATAGGCCAAGCTAAGGTCTGTCAAGTTTCAACAGCCAAAATACTCAGATTAAGGTGCCAACTCTAGCAGACAACCTATAGTCTCTCATTCCCCGCATGCATGTCCCACCCCGCCCCTTCTCTACTCAACAGTCCTTTGGTTGCCCCACTTCCCTTCCAAGGCTTCGGCAACAGGCCAGACAGGAAGTCTCAGAGCCCTGTAGCTGCAACTTGGCACCTTGGGAAAACAATTCCCAGCAGTTCTCTCACCTAGAGAGAATGCTCACGGGCCTGACAACCCGCACACACGGGCCTGACAACCCGTCTCTTCAGCTCAATATACCTTGGTTATTGGTTAACGACAACTCCAAAGCTTTCCAAGTACAAGTATGGTGATGGCAGCAAGGTACGGATGTCCAGAGTGAGTGAATAATGAAGGAATGATGAAAATACACTAAGTCTCAACAATATATTTGCATGATAATAACTTGACACTTGTCACCTTATGAACTAGCTTGGCTCCACTTGGTGACTCGTTCCCATCCTTTAGGAACTTAGGATAAATATATATCCCATAAATTAGACTTTAGGAAATATTATTAAAATATTCCCTTGGCTTAAGCCCCCTAGGCTTAGCCCCTCTTCCTAGACTCTTAGCCCCCTTTTCCTAGACTCTTAGCCCCTCTTCCTAGACTCTTAGACCCCTTTCCCTTCTAGTGTGGAGTTCTAGCCCCCCCATACTCTATCGTTTGACTGAGTCTGCAGCAGTGATGTATTTTATTAATATCCAAGTGTGATTACATTTTACAAATATAGGCTCACTGACCTTTTAGCATCTAGGCTCTCCAACCTAATAACCACACAGGCACTCTAGCCTCAAAACATATATACAAGGGCTCTCTAGCCCCAAAATATCATGGCTCACCAGCCTATATGTACATTTACATTTATGTTTACAATTGAGGTTCGGCCTAGGGGTATTACCTTCTATTCTTGTGTCTATTCTTAACATGGTAGCAAAGCAGGTACCGAATTTGGTCCCATAAAGTCCATGTGGGTCCACGATATAGAAAAACGGGTCAGAGAGAAAATTGGTCCAAGAAGAGAGAAAGAAGAAAAGACAAGGGCAAGTTTATTATTTTCTAAAGTTTATTAACCCTTTAGTTTTTTAGTTTTTTAAAAGACAAGTACCTGTTCATTGAACAGTAAGAGCCCATCAAAGTGCTATGATTTTATTCTCTGTAGAAGAATAAGATTAGTTAGAGCATGCAGGCCCATATTTGAAATGTGCCCTAGGCAATTTTTTTGGTCTCTATTTCAGAACTTGTTGAAAACCAATACATACTCTACCTCTCTGCCTCGGTGTTTAGTAGCAAAAACAGACATGTAAGTCTATAATTCTCCTCTCTGACAGTTACTGCAGATTTTGGAGTAATAAATAAGGCATCTAGAATTTTGTCTTTTTACTGAAACCAAAACCACAAACTTTTTCTGAGCTGTAAGTTTGTGAAAACTTAAATTTTCAAAAGGATGAGGAAAATTTGAAACTCAAAAGCAACCTGCACTTGTTTATTGACGGGAAGTTTTGAAATTTTATTCCGAGTGTGATTTTTTTTACCAAGTTGTAAGTCAACCTGTGTTTTCTTTGTTGGAAAATAAGAGCAGGAGCTATAAGTAGGGTGTTTTTCTTGTCTGGGCTATATTCTATTTCAGGGTTGTAAGTAGGTTGAAGCCTTTTGGGGCAGTCATGTCCAGTTTCTAGCATATGATGATTCTGGATTCTCACAAACTCGATGAGAAAAATTATCTCGCATGGAAAGGCACTTATGATCCTTACATTCTCCATTTTGGATGCTCTTTTGCCTCACATTCAAGACATTAACACTCATGTAGACTTCATTACCAAATTACAGGCCAGCTATGAAACTAAGGATAAACTGAGAATCCTCATGCTGCATGATCAATTGCGCAATACCAATATGTCCAATATTGATTCCGTGGTCAACCATGTAAAAAACCTTGAGGAGATTTTAAAATAACTAGGCCATTAGAGAGAAAATCTCTTATGAAGACTTCATTACCATCTTGCTTTGCAGTTTGAATAAGTCTTTCGCTTACTTTGTGACCACCTTACGTGTATCCTTCATAACTGGATTTCCAGACTATGATGAAATTGTTGGCATGCTCTAGCAGGAGTAACGTAGGTAGCAAGCCAATGTACTTCAACTTACTGATAAATCCTTTTCCTTCAGAAACCGAGGCCGTGGTAAAGGTCATGGAAGACGCAGAGGAAAAAGGGGTGGATGTAGTAGAGGGGAACATAACAACAATGACTCATCTCATATTGCACATAATTCAGTGCCAATTCTGCTCCTAAACACTAGCCCAAAAATTGTAACTATTGTGGCAAAGGAAGTCACACCGAGGAGGAATGCTTTAAGGAGGAAAGAGATCAACAAAGATCTCAAAGCAACATAAATCAAGACAAAGGCAGACATAACAATCACATAAATTTTATGAAGAAGAAGATGAATTCTTGTTCATGAGCACTCATTCCAAAGCATCTCGAAGTGTTTGGTATATTGATATTGATTTTAGTGCTACAAAGCACATGACTGGCAATAAGGAGTTTTTCTCCAAAATCCAAAGCTGCAATGTAAATCGTATTGCACTTGGTGATGATTTTTCTTACAAAGTATAAGGCACAGGAGTGTGGTGCCAATGAAGCTGCCAGGCAACCAAGTGAGTAACATTGCAAATGTACTTTATTTTCCTCGTATTACTCAAAATTGTTTTCTGTCGATCAAATAGCAGAAAATTATGTTGCTTTTGATTAAAAAGAATGGTCTAATCCTAGACAAGAATCATAAAGAATTTTGTCTATGTGCATTCAAACTTACGCCTTGTGTCTCTTAGGGGTAAAGAAAATACAAGTGAGCCTCATAAGGAGTTGGATGTGAATCCTGAATCTTCTAACTTGGACCTTTCTCTTGCTTTTCTAAATATCGATGATCATGAAACTGGAAACACTTCTTCCATTCCACGATCCACCATGGAACATGCATCTTGTTCTATTTGTTGATGAAGATGAAAATGAGATGTATATGTATTAGCTTGTGTTATATTTTAGCACATCTAACCTCATATATAAGTTTGATTTGTATATCTAACTTTATCTGTAAGGGCTGTTCTTTAATTTTTCATAATGTAATCATATGAGGGAGTTAATATAGGCATGGGTTTCCTTATAAATTGTCATTCATTTGTATCATTCTTATTTTCTTGCAAGATAATGGGTTATTTTAAAAATATATATTCTTTTGAAATATTTATATTTTTTGTGTTCCTTATACACCACGTTTCTCATTTCCAAATTTGGGGGGTCGCGTTTCCACAGTGTAACCATTTTCATGTTTTGTGCAGCTTAGCTTTAAACTGAGAGGGAACTTTTTCTGAGAAATATTTTACTTGGTTGGATTTTACTTTGAAATTAGGAGTTTCTTTTCAATCTTTAATAGTGAAATTGCATAATGCATGCCTTTTAACTCTCTCTCTCCACCATAGAGCTGTTCTGTGGTTTACTGTTCAAATGTGATATAATCAATCCATTATGTGATATAAGAAAAAATTACAGCTCTTAATTATACAGCCAAATGAATGGAATCTCTTCAAAAAACAGGCATGGACTTGTCTTCCTTTTGAGGGGTCCTAACGAAATATGGTAACTCTAAGAATATTCTATTCATGTGAAAGAAGTACCTGAAGAAGAAGAAAATGATGAATACAGGTTGAATCATGACCTCGGACATTGATTACAGATATGATTCACCAAAAAGAATTTCCTAGTTTTCGTATTTTGATCTTATAGCACAATTTTTTATGATGATGGTGATGATTGTTACCGTCCACTGAGACCAACTTTGGTCTATCATACCTTAAAAAATAATAAAGAAGTAACTGGTTTGCTTTAGCAGTTTATTACTGGATAGAAAATAATAAAAAAGTAACTGGTTTGCTTTAGCAGTTTATTACTGGATAGAAGCTTACATTATGTGACATATATTGAGAGTTCCAATGTTGCAAATATTGAATTCAGTAATAATTTGGCAAGGATAAAAAAAATAGGACTCCAATGTTGCAAATATTGAACTCGGGAATAACTTGGCAAGGATCAAAAAATCGGACTCCAATGTTGCAAATATTGAACTCGGGATTCGGGAATAACTTGACAAGGATCAAAAAATCGGACTCGGTGAAAAACTCGGGTAAAAATTGGAATGACTCGGCAAAAAATGGCAAACAATAAAAAAAAATGCAAATTTTTTCAGTTTTTCAGTTAAATTCAAATATAAACTTAAATGCAATTTTCCAGGATTTACCGACTTTTATTTCACCTTGGCAATTTTTTCAAAAACAAATTGCGATTTTTTCAATTTCTCAAAAATTGTGATTTTACCCTCTGATTTCTAGTTTCACAGATAGCTCATCAGAAAACGGCAAAGTCGTCAAGAGATTGAATGTTCGCAAAAACACAATTATTATTTTAAGGATTTAATATCGTTCAAGGGAGAATTCAGATAGTCAGAATCAGTGATCAAATTACTTGAGTCCAAATCAAGATATCCTTTAGTCTTTTTCAGCAGAGTTACCAGAGGCGTGAATGAGAGATGGTAACAGGTCGAGTAGATGGAACATTTAAAATGTTAAGATTCAGGGAATCATCAAGATCGAGGTTATATAGATCCAATCATCAAGATCGAGGTTATACAGAGAGAGAGAAATCCATTCACATTGCAAGGCAACGGCATAAACAGAATATATTAACCCAGCCAAAATAACAGTACAAGGAGATAAAAACCTAGGTGAAATTTGAAATAGAATCAATAAGCACACACCCACGCTTTGAAATGCGGGCCGAGAGGCCTATATGGGGCTAGTTCTTAACCCTAACTGTCTTGAGCTAGGGCTTTGACCAAGTCACATTTTTCTCCCCAACAGAGACATACACGATAGACATGTAGGTTAATAGTGATAAAATTAAAAATTGCAATCCTGGAACGATAGCTAGAGAACAATCTTATAGCCCTCTATACGGATCTTTTAGGGTCCTTCGAGGTTTGAAGCTAGTTTCTGTGTTGTTTTTCAATTAAGTTTTTACATGGATTAGGAGAACCATCATGGGATTCATCTCCTTCACAGGATTCAGTCAGGAATTGTATCCTGAAAGGAAGAGATCCAGATTTAGCATCAATTTTAGAAGGATCTAGTAACCGAAGCTTCCCTTATTTTAAAAACCTCCTCCTATTGCCTTCAGAGTCGCCTTCAATATGAAGAACAGCAGACTACTGAATGCAGAATGCAGCCAAAATTGGCGCTCCCGTAAATGTTCTGGCAATCGTAATCTCATATATATATATGGACAATTCTAAATATTTTATTTTTGGACTTTTTCAGATTTTGATGATGAAATTGCAATTTTCTATTCATTGTAGTTTTAAATTTTGAATGAATAAATAAGCTTATTGAAAAAGCTTAAAACACTAGAATTCTACAGTCTCGACAACAAAAACGGATATCTTCTACAGTAATTCTTCTAAATCTCTAACCAAATTTTGAGCGAAACTGATTAGAAACCTTAATGAAAAAAGTTCAGAAATAAGAATGTTTAATTCAAAAGGTTCAGAAATCCGAATGTTTAATTCAAAGGAAAAAATACTGAATCCCAAATCATTAGAACCGATATCTGCAATTCCAGTAATTCTTCTAGACTACTAACCAAATTTTGAGCGAAACTGATTAGAAACGTTACTAAAAAGGTTCAGAAATTAGAATGTTTAATTAAAGGAAAAAAAACGGAATCCCATATCATTTAATTCTGGGAGGGAAGAACCATTTTGCAGCTGTTAGATCTTTTAAAATTTAATTCATAAAACAGAGAACAACTTATTCGAGGGGTGGAGAGAAACCTGCAGCAGAAGCATGGATAGGCGAGGGCGCCATAGAAGAATCGAGTCTGATATTCTTCCGCTTCCGCTTCCTCCCGGACCACCTTCTGGGATGCGATTATTAAACTATCGTTTTTCAATCTGAAATGTTCAAAAAGTTTCCCAACGTGTCCTTTATATTCCAACATTATAAATCGGTGAGTTTGCCTTCGGAATTAGCATTATCCCGTATATATTTATTTATTTATTTTATTTTTTCAGCAGTAAGTTTTTAACATTACATGATTTTCATTAAAAAAAATTAAATATTTTTATACTAATATGTTAAATATAAAAAATTATTTGTTTAAAAAATTATTTAAATTTAATAAAGAAAATTATTATTTATAAAAATGTAATTATATAATAATAATAATAATAATAACAATAACAAAATAATTTATTTTATATGATTGTCAATTATGTAATAATAATAATAATAATAATAACAACAACAACAATAACAACAACAACAACAACAATAACAACAACAACAGAATAATTTATTTTATATGATTGTCAATTGTTATAAAAACCTATTTAGATTTGCCCCGGATGGGGTGACACGCGGAGACGCCGTTGAGCCAACTGGACA
The DNA here is from genome assembly GCA_032191745.1 of Picea mariana. Classification (NCBI taxonomy): domain Eukaryota; kingdom Viridiplantae; phylum Streptophyta; class Pinopsida; order Pinales; family Pinaceae; genus Picea; species Picea mariana. The sequence continues at coordinate 27,462 of JASDQU010372814.1, forward strand.
CGCACTCAGCGATTGATAAATGCACAGGACCGCCACCCTCGCGCGACATTTAACGCTGATGGACGGCCGAAACAGAAGTATGATGGAGGAGTTACTTCTCCCTCGCGTGGTAATCAACATCCCAGGCGCACTTGATTTCAGGGTTATTATGACAGGTAGGAGGAGTGGACAGTTTGATTATAATTCTTCTATGAAGCCCGAGCAAGAGAGGAAGGCTCCTGGTGCGTCAATTGCTGGGTCATTTTTTGTCCTATCCATGTGCACAAGAGAGTCCATTCAGGGTTGGAAGCTTCCCTGCCTTCGACAGAGTCGGCCTTCCAGTGCTCGGCACCTGCAAAGGCTTTTGATTTGGTCCTTCTCTAACCCTGTTTTGCCCTTAATTAGCATTTGTGTTGGGAATATGGTCAGGCGTAGAGGTACACCTCGCCGAGGTGCGGCTTGGGAAGCCAACAAGGCGCAGAGGTGCAGGGAGGAGGAGCTCGAAAGGGCCTTGGCTCTGGCCTCTTCCATCCTCAGGAAGAAAGCTCGGGTCGAGGGTCGAGCGATGCTCAACTCCATTGTCGAGCGAGACACCGGAAGCAGCAAGGAGAAGAAGGTGACAGAGCCCGTGGATTGGTTTTCTGGTTGTGTTGTGGAGGAGGAACCGTCAATTGGGGACCTGACTTGTATGGAGAAGTCAAACAATGGGGAGACGCTCACTAGACAGAACAACAACAGCGCCCCGACTATGATGGACGACCTCCCTGGATGCGTGGTGGAAGAAATTCCATGGTTGGAGGAGCTGATGACAGACGACCAACAGGCCACAGACGCCGAGCAGTTGGAGGAGCTGATGACAGACGAGAATGCGGAGCAGTTGGAGAAGCGGATGGCTGACAATGGCAAAGGGGAGAATGGGAATGGTGGTGGCGAACTGCAAGGTCCCTTCCTTAGAGGTGAACACTTGGCCTTGGTGTTCGAGCTCCGCAGCCACGTCGCGGACTTGGAACACAGGGCTGTCACTATGGGACAGAGACTCGATGTGCTCCTTGACGAGCTCTCCGGGACCCTAGCGCCACATCGGTGCCACATGTGCATGCAAGCCTTTGACATATCGAAGAATGTTGATGGACGCGCCAAGTCACCGGACGCCTAGGCAGTCGAGCCCTCCAGGTTCTTGTTTTTATGTGTTAATTGCTATATGCCTCTTTGGACTTCTGGCATCTGTCCTGGTTTCCCATGGGCAGGACAGATGTCTTTTTCTTGACCATATTACTGTATAAACTGCTAAGCTCTACCCAATAATGCTGGTTTCCGGTTACCGGCAGCATCTTTTGGTAACTCTAGCTATGATACTGTGTATTTTTGCCAAAATTTTGGGTTAATATATTATAGAAGGTACTACCCCTTTTTTACTTAAAAAAAAAAAAAAACCTATTTAGATTTATGTTAGTGTTCAATCTATGAAGTATCATGGGATCAAATTCTTTGAACTATAAACCTTTTTAACAATGTAAAAACTTGCGTAAAGGTCTACATCTTGAATGCTTTTCTTTAAACGTTTGATAGATACATATTTAGGATGGTTATTATTAAAGTATATGTATTTTCTTTTAATATGAAAAGTTGATGATGACATTTACTCACTCATGAAATGTCTCCCTCTTATTGCAATGTAGTAGGATGTGCCTCTAAACATAATAAAAAATATATGTATATTTCGATAACACGTGAAGTGGGTCATAAACATAGATCAACTCACAACATTATTAGTAATGAGTTAAAAAAAATATAATCATACCACACTAATAGTAAACTAAATTGCAATTAAATATTATTTTCAACATCCCTCCATTAAGTTTGTTCGGAGGTAAGCATCAAACTTTTTTTTCTTTCCAAGAGAAAATTCCTCAAATTTATATATGTATAAATTCTTTTACAAAGCAAACTGCCACAGCAGAAACATGGACAGCACATCATCAGTGAGGGACCGTTACATGCAAACACTGCCAAGGTGGACCAGCCCTAAAGAAGAGGATCAAGCGGTTAAAGTAACCAAATAAACCATCCAACAGCAAATGTGGGACAACCAACATCATTCAAAGACATTTATAGAGGAGATAGGGCTCTCTATCCCTCTATCACAATGGAAGACCGAGAGTCTCCCAACCACTTCCTTTAAGGCCTTCTTCGAGAGGGCGTCCGCCTCTCTATTGTGCACTCTGGAGATGTGGTGGAAGTTGATGTCGGTAAAGGTTTTTGACAGCTCCATCGTTTTATCCTTCCAGTTATCGTTGTGGACAGTTTGGAGCTTGGACTTTTGAGAGATCCAGTCAATGATAACTCGCGAGTCACCAAGGACGTGAAGGTGACTGATAGACCAGCAGGAAGCAAGAAAGAGGGAGGCCCATAAACCCAAGAGCTCGGCTCTATTGTTGGTACTCGCTCCGCAGTTTAAGAACCACTTTGTAATCCTCGACGGGTGATTTTTGAAAAAACCACCAGCCCCACAACAGACTCCATTTGTCTGGGTAGCACCATCGAAACAAGCAAGGGTGTAACCTTTCGTCAACTTAAAATCACAGGCTTTGAGAGTGAGGGACTTTACCGTCGACGGATTCCAGTGGAAGGAGACCAAAACTTTGTGAATCACAGCATGCAAGGAAGGAGGGCAAGTGTCAAAGATAGCTCGATTTTGTGCTGTTCATATCTACCAGCAGACAAGGACCGGTGGACACTTTGGCGTAGAGAGTTGAGATAGCCACCGAGCGAAGTTGTTTGAGAGGGAGGAGTCGCTCCAAGAAATGTGCAAAGAAAGATGTTTGAGCAAAAGAGACCAGACCGCCTTTGTGAAGGAACAATGAACCAGGAGATGGTGAATATCCTCTGGCGCTCTACTACAGAGAAGGCATATCCCCAGCCCCTCCCAGCCTCTCCGTTGTAGCACATCCCAAGTGAGAGTTTTCTCCTTTCCAGCTAGCTAGATAAATAATTTGAGCTTTAGAGGAATCTCCCAATGCCACAGAAGAGAAAACCACGACTGATCCACATCGAAATGCAACTAATTGAGAAGGGCAGAATAAAGATTCTTTACCGAAATGTTTCCCGTGGCATCTCCACCAGCCCACAGTAGTGTATCCAGATTAGAAGAGAGAGTAACACCGGCGCCCTTGAGGTCCGAGATATAGCGGTCCCATTCGGTGGCTATCGGATCACTTAAGAGTAGATCACCACTGCCCAGCCATCGGTCGGGGAGAGTGCGGTAGCCAGACTTGACTTTAATCTGAGCAAGGTGAGTAAAATTTTGAATCCGGAGCTACGACCTCAGCTCGGTGGAGAGGAGCGACCGGTCTCCCAATCCAAGAATTTTGTCCATGCCGATGCAAATATCAGTGCCCGCGCCCGGCTTCCACACGAGCCAATGGAGGATCACTGGTATGGAAGCGACCAGGCCCTTCCAGAAAGGAGAAACCTTCCTCAGCAGAAAAGAAGGCTTACGGAGCCAATTGATGAGCGACAGGGAGCCCAAATATTTGTCAACAATGATACGATGCCAGATATTGTCGTGTGTGACAGCTCTCCAAAACGAATTTGCCAGGAGGGTCGTGTTGAAGGTGGACAAATTCATGAGACCCCAGCCTCCAGACCTTCGAGGTTTGGACAGAGCAGCCCAGTTGCACAAATGGAAACGAAAATGGCCAGCTTGACTATTCCACAGAAAGTTGAAAATGTGTCTCCGTAGAAGAATAATAATCTTGTTTGGAATTTTTTCCAGGGACATCCAGAAAACAGCAAGGCCTTCCAGAACCGACTTTACCAAAGTGAAACGGCCACCCAGGGACAGCCACTTGTTGCACCAAACACTGATTCTTCTTTCAAAAAGTGCCACCAGCCATCTCCAATCATAAGGTGAGGAGGCTCCCAACTTCAGCTGGAAGCCGAGATACTTGAAGCCTTCACTCAGGTTTACAAAAGTGAAGGGGATGGAGCCCTTGAGAAGGAGGAGTTCGGCCTCCGAAAGACCCCAGTAGTGGATGGAAGATTTTGAGAAATTGATGGATAAACCTGAGACGAAACAGAAAAGTTGAAGCACCTCTTGGATTACCAACCACTCTGCTAAAACGGCTTTCGACAAGAGGAGAACATCATCGACAAACAAGAGATGAACCATCTTAATGAATTTTGAGACCTTTATGCCAGAGATGTGGTTCTCGGTGAAGCTTTTTGAGAGGAGAAGGCTAAGACCTTGGTAAGCATCAAACTTAACAAAATTTGTATGTATTTAGTCTCAAACAATCCCCTTAATGTCAATCTCTCACATTCCTAACATCATGTGAAACTTTGTGAAATTAAATCACTTGGTGAAGATGTTTTCATTTTTCTCTTCAAACCAAACTTTGTGAAATTAAAGCACTTGGTGAAGATGTTTTCATTTTTCTCTTCAAGCCTACATGCTTCAACTTGATTTGTCATGTTTACATTTCACTTGCATAATGATGTGAATTTTGATATGCTTTAACCTTGTCTCGAAAGTCTTGTGGGACAGCTCACACGGTAAGACAAGCGTACCTTTCTCCAAGAGATGGGAGGAGGTTTTGAGGTCGAACCTTGCTGAGTCCCCAGGATGGCAGTTTGTAGCCCCATATCATCCACAAAGTGGGAAAGTATCAGGTGAGTTGTCCGCGACATTTCCTGTTAAAAAAAAAAAACCTTGTCTCGAAAAATGGATTCTTAAAAAAAAATGTTTGTTTTATTTATTACAATAAAGTATAGTAGCATCTATTTTAGAAAGATGCAACTCATTAAATAAAGTTCATGGCTATATTGTTTAAGGTATCACATTTATGTTTAATCTTGATAAATTAGTACTTAGTCATATTACTTATTGGATAATCAAGGTAGCACTTTTGTACTCAATCTTAGTAGAAGACAATGAAATAATGCATTTCTTCTTACTATACTAAGAAATAAGACATGTGTCCAGATGAAATGCATAGTCTAAAGTAAATATGATTGGAGTTGTTGCATCTAACCAAAGAAAAATCACTATAGGAAGAATATTTAATGTCTTAATGACATATCTGAAGATTTTTTTATGGTTTTACAATGTTTCTTATGAGGTTGGACATGTATCTTGAAACCAAACCAACCACAAACTTTATTTTCACATTGATAAAATAATATTTAATTCTACAAGTTTGATAAGGCATGAATGAAGGAAAGGTAAGAAAATATATTAAAACTTATTTTAATATTTTTGAAGCGAGACTTTGAAGGTTCACTTACTCTTAAAACATAGTTATCGACTTTAAGAGCACTGTGACCTCAAAACAAGAACTCTAGCTCTCAAAACTCATATTTTTGCATCAAAAACACCAAAATCAACCCCCAATCAAAAAGTGGTGCTACTAGTAACACCCTTTTTTTCGGAGTTAAAATAACAACTTTTTTTAACCATGACCTTAAAAACCCATACTGTTATTGATAAAAAACCTTAAAATCAACCACTAAATTGAAAGTGGTGCTACCAATAGCTAACATTATTTTAGAGTTAAAATTACAACTTATTTGAAACCATGGCATTAACAACTAGTATCATTGCAAACAAAACCTTAAAATCAACCTTGGAATTGAAAAGTGATACTATTAATAACATTTCCTTTGTTCAAGCTTAAATTTGGAATATTTTTTAAACCATGGCCTTAACAACTTGTACCATTGCAATAAATCCAGTTGTGCATATTTCTTTGGAGGGTAAGTCAACCTTAAAATATCCACTCCTTTAGGGTAAATTTATCACTCCATGCACCAAACCATACATAATGGTATATGACAATATCATCTTATAATTTAAAAATTGAACATTATTTAAAAATATTTTATTTACTTTTAATTAAAAAAAAATTACAATACAAATTTCATTGAATTAAACACAAATTATTTCATAAAAACAATGTTGAATTGTCCATATTCAAATATGATAAGCTAAGGCATTGTGTTACCGTTATTCATAATAAAATCATATAAGCCAACAAACATAGAGATAATTCAAAAACTCCTTTAGAGTTACCATACAAACATCATATTAGTCAAAAAGATATAAAATGTTTGTTTCTTGTTGATTCCCAGATTGGTGATTTCCTGGCCTGGTTGGACGGCCTAATCTGTCTATTGTTTAGTCTCGCCTATTGGATGTCCATCAGTGTTTATAGCACGTGCTCTAAGTTAATGTACTCGGTTTGGGCATTACGAGTTTGTCGTAGTACCTTTCGGATTGACCAATGCGCCAGCAGTGTTCATGAGCCTCATGAACAGCGTATTCCGGAAGTAATTAGACCGTTTTGTACAAGTCTTTCTGGATGACATCCTCATCTATTCCAAGAACGAAAGAGAACATGAGGAACACTTGTGAGTGGTGTTGTCCTGCCTTAGAGANTACAAGTCTTTCTGGATGACATCCTCATCTATTCCAAGAACGAAAGAGAACATGAGGAACACTTGCGAGTGGTGTTGTCCTGCCTTAGAGAGAACAAATTGTATGGGAAGTTGTCGAAGTGTTCCTTCTTCCAGAAAGAGATCCACTATTTAGGTCATATCATTTTCGGTGAAGGAATCTCTGTGGACCCAGAAAAGGTAAAGGCCATTATGGAATGGCCAGTGCCGAAAAATGCTCATGAGGTGAGAAGCTTCATGGGGCTAGCAAGTTATTATCGGAGATTTGTGGAAGGATTCTCAAAAATAGCGAAACCCATCACCACTTTGCAGCGCAAGGGGGTCAAGAATGAATGGACAGAAGAATGTGATAGTGCATTCATTAAGCTTAAGAGGTTACTAACTAGTGCGCCAATTTTACGAGTGTCGAATATGGAAAAGGACTTCACAGTCTACACGGATGCCTCGAAGCAAGGGTTGGGGGCCATGCTAATGCAGGATGGAGGAGTGATAGCTTATGCGTCAAGGAAGTTGAAGAAACACGAAGAGATTTATGCTACTCATGATTTAGAGTTGGCAGTTGTAATGCTAGCTCTGAAACTTTGGAGGCACTATCTTGTAGGACGAAACTTTGAACTCAAAACGGACTATCAAAGTTTAAAACATCTCTTCACTCAAAGGGATCTGAACGCAAGGCAAAGGCGATGGAGTGAGTTTATGAGTGAGTATGATTTTGGTATTTTGTACATCAAGGGGAAGGAAAATGTGGTCACAGATGCCTTGAGTAGGAGGCCACATGTCTTCTTCTTGGTACCCTTAAAGGTCAATCTGAGGGAACATGTGTTGACGCAACTCCAAGGAGACAGTTGGTATTTAAAGGTTACTTCAAACCTCCAGAGTGGGAGGCAGTTAGATCCAAAGTATGAAGGAAATAGTCTGGAAGCAGACGGACTATTGAGATACCAGGGAAGGATGTACATCCTTGAAGATGGGGATATTCGAAGCATCATACTGAAGGAAGCCCATAGAGCACTTTATTGTGCACATCCAGGTGTGAAAAAGATGTACGCAGACATGAGGAAGCTTTTCTTCTGGGTAGGCATGAAGCGCGATGTAGTCCATTTCGTCGCCAAATGCCTAGAGTGTCAATAAGTGAACGTCGACCACCATCACCCGGCAAGCCTCCTACAACCACATGATGTTCCTATGTCCAAGTGGGAAGTCATCTCTATGGATTTTGTTGTGGGGTTGCTGCTCACATCTCATAGACACAATGCCATTCTTGTGATAGTGGATAAGTTAACCAAGAGCGCTCATTTTATTCCGGTTAGAGACACTTACGATGTCACTGATGTGGCATGTGTGTTTGTAAGTGAGGTTATCCATTTGCATGGGATACCTAAGAAGATCATTTCAGATAGGGACTCCATATTCACTTCTAGGTTTTGGACAAGTTTGCAGTCAGCGTTGGGGACTCAGTTGAACTTAAGCACAGCTTATCATCCTGAAACAGATGGGCAAACTGAGAGAGTAAATCAAGTCATGGAAGACATGCTTAGGATGTATGTCATGGATAATCAAACCCATTGGGAGAAGTACCTACCTCTGGTAGAGTTCGCCTACAATAACAGTTTTCATAGCTCTATCGGAATGCCACCCTACGAATCTCTATATGGAAGGCCATGCAGAACACCGTTGAGTTGAGATAGATTAGAAGACCGAGTAAAAGTTGGGCCAGAATTGATTCAAGAGATGGAGGAACAGGTGATTCAAATTAGGCAAAGACTAAAGGAAGCACGGGATAGGCAGAAAAGTTATGCGGATGCACACAGGACCGACCAAAGTTATGAAGTGGGAGACCAGGTTTTCATTCGTATCAGGCCTAATAAGAGTACCATACGGTTCGGGAAGGGGACAAAGTTGTCACCTCGATTTATAGGACCGTTCAGAATCCAAGAGAAAATTGGACGTTGCCTATCGTCTCGTACTACCACCCGACTTGCATAAAACTCATAATGTTTTTCATGTATCTGTTTTACGTCATTATGTTGACGATGAATCGCATAAACTAAATTGGAAGGAATTGCAGATATCGGACGTGGGAACTCTCACGGTAGAACCATTATGCATATTGGACTGTAGAGTCTGACAGCTCAGGAACCATTTGGTAGACCAAGTTAAGGTCCAATGGGACAAGTATAGTCCAGGATCTGCTACTTGGGAAGACGTCGAGACATTACGACGAGACTATCCCTCACTTTTTTGAACACCTCGAGAATATGTTTCTCGAAGGTTGGGTGTATGTAACACCACCTTTTGACTTAGACAGCCAGGATTACCTAAGGCCTACACTTTTATTTTCTATTCACAGTGAAACTATTAAATGATACACTTAAACTTTTAAGACATATGAACCTTTATGAATGTTTAAATATATTTGGATAATGATGGATATGATGCGATATATTGCGAGAATGTAAATTTTATGAATGTTTAAATATTATTGATGATGATGGATATGATGCGATCTACTATGTGAATGTAAATTTTATGAATGTTTAAATGTTATTGATGATGATGGATATGATGCGACATATTGTGTGAATGAGAATCCTATGAAGATTTAAATGTTATTTGAATGATGATTGGATGTGATGCAATCTATTTGGTAAATGATAATTTTATGAATGGGTGTCRAAATTGAATTATGGGATATTATGAGATCTATTTCTAACTTGAAAACTTTGATGTTAAGTTGTTGGTACACGGATACCAAATTGAAATGATGGTTGTATGCAATTACATAATGATAATGCATAGAAATGTATGAGTTTGTGTTACAGACTAATCTGCAGGTTATGGGCTATGAAATAGCCAAGGGATAATGTTGATGAAAGTGGATGTCATGACCAGTAGCTGAGAAACATTATGGTATGAATCTTTATATGTGAAATTATATTGGTTTGGATGCATTGCTATGATATGTGGACCAGTGCAGGGTTTCAAGTGATGAGACTGCCCAAAACTGAATAAACGATGACAAAACTCCCAGCAACACGGTGCCACTGTATATTCCAATGTAGGTTGTGGACCCTAGTTATGATTAGGAGGGGTGGAGGCATTTCCCATCGTGTATCCTCCGAAACCTGAAGTCATGGGAGGACGATGTTAGCTCACGCTCCCCTAGACATGTGATGATGACTGTCAGTTGCCTGCTGGGGAAGCTTGGTCGAGATAGTGACACTTCTGCTTACGGGTTCTATTTGGAGTTAGGTCAATATAGTTGACGCTCCAAGATAATCCAACAGAGGAAGGATAGGAATGGAAGATGGAAGTAAGTTAGGGAGGAAGGATGAGTAGAAATAGTTGAGAGTGTTTGGAGATTTGTCTTATGGTGGAATTTATTGTTTTTCCTTCTGAAAAGAAAATGCACACACACACACACACACACACACA